>JAHWFP010215583.1:20029-64601 GCA_023313725.1 Lithobius niger
CTCGCTACATTGTCAAGTAAAATTACATGAAAATTATATTTTAGTTGAGTAATAATGGCCAGTAAACCTGTTTCATCTATTTCTTCATTGACATTTTATCTCATAAATAGTAACAGTTATCAACATGACCCTTAAAAGACAATCAGGGGCGGACCATCAGGGTGATCGGGGTGTTCAGCTGAACACGGGCCCGGGCTTACGGGAGGCCCTGTAAGGGCCCGACACAGTACAGAAACAGAATCCTGAATTGCAGAATTTGGTGTTTCATTGTAGCTGTCCACGAATAGCGTCCGTTTTTGATTCGTTTGTTTTGTTACTGCGGCATTGTTCCCGTTCTATTCCTCCCAGGTGAATTTCTTGGTGTAAAAGCCCCGAGGATTGAAAAGCCTCCAGGATCTATTGAGAAAAACATTTTTTTTTCACATCTTATATTTGGTGAGGGGGGCCCTTTTGGTTAACTTGTACACGGGCCCGACGCGTACTTGTTCCGCCATTGAACACAATCCGTTGATATATTTTTTATCGTTGTCACCAAAACGCCTCAAAATTAAAATATTCATCGGATGTCTACGAAAGGATTTATAATCATAGCGTATGGGTAGCCGTGAGTACTGGGGCAGATTCGATAGGAGTCTTGGTCCTGGCTGTCTATCTCTGACTTCTTACAGACCCGAGTTTTACACTGGTGAAGGGAACTGCATACGTATGGGTTTTTCTTCGGTTGTTTCCCGCCCGTTGCACGAGGGTTTCCTCCAAGTACTCCGATTTCCTCTCTCATGCGACCAAAACAACTGCTACGATGGTTGTTCCTTCCACTAACATCTACCACTCGGTCCAAATCAAAAAGCTTTACGCTTACTGGCCGTCACATGGGATTCTAATCAATAGATGTGACAAGAGCTAACCTTAAAATTCTAAGATAACTCATTCTCAAAATTCCAAGGTAAACTCATGGCTATACACTACATTGGCAAGGGGCACCCACTTAGTCATTCCATCCCATTTTGGCTAAGGGGACCCTAGCCAAGTCACAGCAGTTCAGTGCCAGGCTAGGTAGTAAGAGACACAGTGAAAGACTGGCTCACTCAGCAAGGATGGGTTTAAATCTGGCCTATTCATGCCTGGTTTATAAACTCACGAATGCTATTTAGGCAGACATTAATTTCACGAGTGGGTAGCATGGGGAAAATTATCTGCCGGTAAAGAGTACAAATTCCCAATACTTTGCAGTTGTTTAGTTAGAGAATTGATATTTGGGAATTTCTCGTCATGTTTCACTATTTTGCACTTTAAATTATGCAGAATTAATAATTAATACTAATAATAATAATTTTTATAATTTACAATTAAGAATAATTAATAATTATTATTAAGACGATTGGCTGATGCATTTTTTTGTAACAAAGCGGCACTCCAAATTTGTTGCTAGATTATGTGATCGCACGTTAGGCCATGAGCCCCCCTTTTCTTATATTCATCTCATCTACTCCTGGTAATAGGTAATCAACGAAGCACCACACGCCCGCCAACAACTTTTTTTTTCTACCATCGAAAACTTTAAACCATTTTTTTGACCACAAGCTGTTAACCAAACCCATTATTTTAGTTTTCCGCCTCCACCAGATGCCTCGGACTTGCATAAGACGGAAATTCAGCCAACTAATAACCATCTACTGCCTCGGCCATAACCAAACCACTTTTTCCCAATATCGATTTGCACATTTCTGCATCTCATTCCTAACCTATTATGGGTGTGTGTGTGTGTGTGCTTCTTGTATTATGGGACTGAGAAGTGTGTGCCAGAAACACACAGGTGCAGTCCACAACTGCCTTTCATTATTCTGAATACTGATCTCCTAATTTGCATGGAGAAAACAGCAGCCGCGCAACCTGTTATTTCATGCCATTTTTGAGGGATAAAGCGTCAGCCAGCTCTAAAAACTACTAGCCACAAAGGGAAAACCACCTCCACCTGTACTTACTTTTAGCAACAACTTTTTTTGTAGGCCTAAGTTTCAAATTTAATTACCTTCACTAGACATGTTCTTTTTTTTTTAAGTGGTATGCAAAATCAAAAGCTGTTTTAGGCCTGACTGACGCAACCAACCGGAATAATTTCAGTTCGTTCGAAATTTCGTATCAAGCAAAACATTAAAGGGCAAAACCAAGCCCGTATTCATTTCGCCCTTGTCATTAAAGGGAAAATAAAAAAATTTACCAATTCTAGATTAGTCAACTCCATTCTAAAATTACTTTGTGTTAAAATATCACACACCTGGGAGTTTGTTAGTAAATTGTGACCTTGTATTGACCATAAAAGGACTTGTTGCATATTTTTGTGCTTGAAATATAAAAGTTCACTTATTCTACCTGACCATTTCCAATAAATACAAAATTAAAATTAAATTCACATGCCTTATCATTTACGGAAAATGTTTTTGCCCAAGAAATGTTTTTTTTTATTTTTGCATCGTCCTATATTTTCATACTACGTGCCAAAACGCACCAGTAATGGACGTGGGTCACTTTTTCTGATACATGATCCACCTGATCAACTAGACTCGTCCAATAAAGAACAAAATGTGACCAACGCTATGAAAAAGACTACAGTATGCAGGTTGCCTTTATGACGACCTTTCTAAAACCTCTGAGAATCCTTCTAATTAAAGCTTTTGCTTTATTAAAAATAAATGCACAAGAAGCATTTCTGTAACCCCCCCGGCGTGCCTTTATTTTGGGTTTTTAACCATCGGGTGAAACTATTTTTGAAAGAGTAAGACGATTTTTTAAAGAGTACTAGTAAGACTACTGATTACCGTAGGTGCTACCGTGGGTCGTGGGTGAACGGTCTTGACCCATGGGTCAGTTCCATTTCTGTAATGTACTTAAAGGGGCAAATAAGGCAATTTACATTTAATAGAACAATAGGCCTTTAATACTCATCAAAAAAGAATTTTGAGATTTACCAATTTTAGTCCCATTTATTGCCACCAAATACCTTTGTTAGCAGAGTGTTTAAATAACTCGTGCATTTTTCAGAGGTTACATTTTGCCTTTCAGTCTTCTGTACAGCCGAAACGGCTGAGAAGACTGCTGCAACGACTTTTGTTCCGTCTGTACATCCATCCGTCGCCTTTTTCAACTTCAGAACGGTACCAGATAGAGACAAGCGTGTTTTCACCAACACATCAAGCAACCAAAAGTTAGTTAAAAACCATGACACATTAAAACGTTGCTTCCGTACAGCTAATAGGCTTTCCCTATGTAACTCAACGAAATAATAACACTTGATCGTCACATTTAAACACTACAGGAAAACATGCAACCGTAAAAACAATGGATTTCGTTAAAGACACACATTAGTGTCATTTAAAATAGTCTGGACACCGTATTGCACAAATGAATAAGCCTACCCTCGAACCCAATTTCCCATTAACTGCTACATACGAAATTAAAACATTAGGCCTAAAACTTGACAATTACGCCTAAAATCTAAAACATTTTTAACCGGCAATTGTGATGGCTGATACTTTTAGATTATATAATAAAGAGCGCTGTTGCAGTGTATGATAGAGGTGTGCACCACAGTATTCTTAAAGTGGCGGAAGTGTACAGAAGAACGGTTGCAACTAGGTAGTGGCTGCAGCGGCTTCTTTTTCTATTGTAATAATATAGCTTTTTTTCAACTCTTCAAATACAAAAAGAACAATTAAAATGTGTTGCGTGCAGCATTTTATACAATATTTTTACTACCAATTCCTGTCAATAGACGCCGTTGTTGTAAAAGTGTGTTAACAGTTTTAACTTGCATGCATACATTTTTTATTTCTTTTCCCTAAAAATAAACCTATTTTCAAAAACGGCAAAACTATAAAGTCTGAAAAATAGACAATTTATTTAAACCGCAGTCTAACGAAAAAAGACACGAAACATGGACTAACCCAACTAAGAGTTCGTAAAAACTGGCCTATACCAAAGGCCCCAGAAGAAGAATATTTTCAGCCGGTCTGCGACAAGCCTTTTGCAAACTAAAAACGGTCTGCAGGAAGAGGGAGGTGTCTGCGGATGGCAGGAAGGGTGTGAAAATGGAATTTAGCGTGATGCAAAATTTTGAGTTAGGACCATTTTGGTTCATGAACAAGTTTCTTGCGAGAAATTTTTTTTCTAGATCTTTGTAGGTTGCTTTTGCTACACAACTTGAGAACGACCAAACCTATCGTCATGACAATAGCACCATTCAAAAGCTCTCGAAAAAACGGTTAAAATTGTGTATTTGAACGTCAAAATCGGTAAATTTTCTGCGAAATTATCGCAAAAAGAAGACCAAGAAAGAAAAAAGTGCTGGATAAATCGTACTGCAACACTGCCAGCCATACTGCGACGTAGCGTCGCGCGTCGCTCTGATTCTGCTACAGGGCCAAAGGCTTAGGTAGCAAATATTCCTCAACTAGCAGACCTAGAGGGGCAGAGAACGACCAGCCGGTGGCTGGCCCGAAGGCTAACTTATTTTGCATACTAGCTCCATTTCTTTTATACGGCTTGGTTACCACTGACAAACGCGAAATAACTAGGGTATTATGGGAAATGGGAACTTCTAGAGGCAGGAACCGGAAATGAAATTCCAATACATAGATAATTTAACTTATGACAGATTAAACAGAAAAAGACTGAATTGGCTATGGGCCCCAGTAAACATTGGCAACATACAAGATTTGCACCACAGTCAGATTAACACACTGCTACTAACGGCATCTTGTGGCAAGAAATGGTACTTAAGTTGCTATATCTCGAATTGTTTTTATGGCATAAAACGCTGTATGCAATGGATTTTAATCGCTCTTTTCGTTTTAACGAGAGTTAAAAAAAGGAATATTATTGTAATAAATGTAAATCACCCTTTGGCCTTTAAATAAATTACGGCACGTAATATATAAATACAGGGCCACGCAAAAAATAAAAAAAATGTTTCTCGAGCAAAAAAAACTTTCCATAAAATACGACACATGCAACTTAATTTTTATTTTTTATTCTACTGGAGAGGGGCACCAAAATGAGTGTACTTTTATTTTTCAAGCATAAAAACGCTTAAGGGCTCAAAAGTCCTTTTATGGCAAATCGAAGGTCATAATTTATTAACAAACTGACAGTTCTATAATTTTTAACATAATTAAAATAATTTTTGAATGAAGGTTACTAATGTTTATAACGGACTAGTCTGCGTGGCTAAAAGGGAGTTTGTGAATCCCAAAACCATTAGTCCAAAACCCTCATGGACATAATGTGCACTGAGCATTGATTTTAAAATAAAGAGCGCAGGGGGGAAAAAAAGGCCAAAGTGCGGAACATTTTTTTACATGCAGTGGTTACCGAGACAATATTTATTTTCATTTGTGTGGCCTAATCAATTTTTTTTTTCATCATTAATAGCTCTTTACGGTTCCGTACTGGCAGATAAAACAATTACATTTTGTTACTATATTGTACTTCTTTTCCTACAGTAATTAAAATACCAATTGGTGTTGGAGAAACATTAATCAGCAAAATGCTCGAAAAGTCTTTTTTTTTTGCTTAAAGGGGAATGATATATTTAGGAAATGTACGTTTTTGGAGTGGCACACCATTTTGCTAAATTTAGTTAACCCCCCCCCAACGCGAGAATTGTTTCTGATAAATTTGCTAAGTTAGGTCGGTCACGGGACACTGCCCACTCGGCTGCTACAGCGCTTTGCTCGGGGTCCTCAGGGCCCCCGCACAAAGCTTACGGCGCACGTGGGGACTTGCTTTTTGGCCCATCTTGTTTAGGTCCTTTTCCTTATGACGACATGACTGAAAGAGTTAAAACTATGCAAATGTTGCAAATTCAGGGAGGACTAAGTAAGACACAATGAAGTCTTTAAAGGTGCTTGCTTCCATGTTGGCTTCCCTATGCAACTCAGTTTAGTGACACTGATTCAAATGTATGTAAATGTTGCGACCTCATTTATTTGCCTATTTTTTTCCTCGTGCAAGGTTTTGCAACATTCACTCTAACCTACGTAAATGTTGCAAAAGCTATTTCACGCAGGATGCATGAAAATAGTGAGAGGTTATGTCATGTTAACATCAAACATAGGGAAAAATAGGGACTTGTAGTTAAAAATGAGGGATTTTAAAACCAATGTTTTATTAACCCTTTACTACCCATGCCAAACTAGTTGGATTTTTTGTTATCTTAGGTAGATCGAGGGATTCCAACCGGCATTCGCTTGGTTTGGAGACGAGAACACTGACACTACGCTGTCGCTGCTCGCTTTTTGCCGTTCAGTAGCTGTCCATCTCAAGGGACGCTGAGCATTAAAGGGTTAAAGCAAGAAGAAAACAAACATCAAACCCCCCCCCCCCACCCTCATTAAGGCTGCTTAAATTTTGTTTCTATTAACTAAACGGAAATATACATTACCTGTAAATTTCTGTATCCCTTTTCCAAAATGCTGTCTTTCCGAAGAGGTTTCCTGTTGCGTGTAGCTGCCAGCTCGGTAACCCAAGTGCGCACACGCACTCCTCCTATAAGGCACCTGGGCGCCAAAAGATTTTATCTTTATTCCTCTCGATCTGTCTTGGAGGTGACTCAAGAGGGGAGGTAGGATGGGTACAGGTAAGGTATATTTAGGCAATAGAAACAAATTCAACCGGCCGTGGTCGGGGTGCCGGTGATTTAATGTTCCTATATGCTGTTCGGAAATATACATAATCTGTAAATTTCTCGTGAAAACTAGTGGAGGCGCCACCTTAATGGTTACCTTAGGGCTACGAGCTGGCTTTCCTGGAAACGCAGACTCCATGAATACTTCTGGGTTTTTACAGAGGTAAGGGGGGGGCGGATTATCGGGAAATAGCCTGGGAAAAGAGGGGCGGGCAGGTGATGAAAGTATTCAGGGAATGTGATCGTTACAAGGGCGGGCGGGGGAGGGGGGGCATTCTATGTGGGCTCCCCAGCCATCCATTGATGTGTCTGTTAGAAGAATCAAGTTTGGAAGGGGTTCGTGGAGGGGTACCAACTTGGAGAGGACATGGATGGCTAACCACCATAGGAGAGATTCGACTGGAAACCATTCGGCCAGTGGGTGTGTGGCTTCTTGAGATTGTTGACTTGTTCCACGAATGTCTAGGCGGTAATGATGGAAAGGTCGAGTCATCATTTTCCATATGGCACAAGATTTGCCATGGAGTCCAGTTTTCCGATCAGGCTATTTAATTCCCCTAGTTGGTACGACTTCGAAGTTCGAAATTTTCTGGATTGTTGTAGGATGTTGTCTATGCGGTCTGGTGAAGCATTACATTTGCACATACAAGGTTTAACCAAACGCCTGCGAAAAGAAGAGATTGGGCTGGAGATTGAGGTTGATTCCGAAACCTAATTGGTGAAGCAAGGTCAATGTTTGCTGCCGCTCTAGTGTAAGCTGATTTGGATTGTTGCTTTTTTTTCTTTTACTAGCCAGCAGTCCAGGTATGCGTGGGATTGAATCTGAGACCAGTACAGGTGTGCCAGGACGGGTCTCAGGATAGAAGTGAAGACTCTTGGTGCTGCGTTGGGGCAGAAAGGTAATGTCTGGAATTCATATACTTTTTCGTTGTAGATGAACCGAAAGAGGTGCCGTACCGAATGGTGGAGGGGTACATGAAAGCACGCGTCCTGCAAGTCTATGGTGACTGTCCAATCTCCTTTCTTGAGTGATTATCTGATGGGAGTCCAAGATTTCCATTTTAAAATGGGAGTTCTTCATTTTTTGGTCGAGGGGCTTCAGATTGAAAATTAGCCTCTCTCCTCCGGATTTCTTTCGCCCGAGAAAGATTGTAATGCAAAAGCCTGGGAGCATAGGATCCGTACATTCTGCAATGGATTCTTTCTTGAGAGATATTGAATTTCGTTTCAGAGGTTTGTAGATGGTGTGGTTGCGAAATTCCATGGTGGTGGAGATGTTAGGGCTGGTTGGCGTAAGAAGGTTGGTTTGAAACCCAGACTGACTGTCGAGAGGATCCATCGGTTTTGAGTGATTTTCGTCCAAGATTGCAAGTGGTGTCAGAGGTGACCTCCTTTAAAAATGTCACATCTCCTACTTTGAAAATTCGAGTCCATGTTTACGTTTTCTTTACGCTTAGATTTCAAAGTAAAGGATATTTACCGTTCCAATATTGGAAATCTAAGCGTAAAAAAAGATGTAAACAGGTGACCTCCTGCCGGTCTTATGTGTCGCCAATTCTTTACATTGTCACTGCCTGGATCTTGGTTTTCCCCGGAAACTGGGTAAAGCAAAGCGTCGCCTTTGGTCTGGTTTAAAACTTCGGTTCTTACCGCCTCCTCTTCCAAGATATAAGGATTTCCCTCGAAAGGACTGCTGGTTGCTGCTGTGATTTTGATTGGAACCATCTTGATATGGTTGATTTCTGGGCTTCTACCAGTCATTTTTGAAGTTCTGTTTTGGAAAAGCTTTGAATGGTAGCTATCATGCTTGTCAAAACTCTAAGACTGTTCCTTGGGTTTATCCTGTCAAGGTCTTCGTGCTACATCAAGATGAGGGCCAATTTCGGAATTACACCTCAGCAAAGCGTTTCCGAATCGTGGTTTGCCTAATTGCGCAACACCGGTGTGGATGAGTAATTTAAGTTTGACGTCGAATTCAAAACTAGTTCCCGCAGCAAGAGTGTTGAATTGAAAAGGGTTCTAGTCAACCACTTCATTGAATGATAGGTAGCGAAGCTGGCCTTTTTGAAAACCTCGTTGATTAGAAAAACAAGACGTTTCGCCTTAAGCGGGTTTGTTTCAATATAGAGTTTTTTACACAAAGCATTGGCAGTGGTGTTCAGGACATCTGCTTGGGAGCTAGCAAGAAGACCCAATCTCAGGATTTTATCGTTGTCTTTTAGTAGATAAGACTGAACTTCAAATTTTTTCGGTATTTGCATACTGGTTCCAAAACCCAACTTTGCCTCAGCAGTGAGAAACTCGGACTGCGGATAAGTGTAGGAGTGCTTTGGGTTGGCAGTTCCGTCCCCTAGTGGTTTGAAGACCCAGTTTTCCTTGCCGGGTCAGGGTGGGTGGGGATCCTTGCTGAGCTCCAGTGGTCCACCTTTTTCCCCTAAGAAGCCGCCATTTCGAAGTAAAGTTGTTAGAAGAGTTGTTGATTGGCCCAGGACAGAACGTTAGTTGGGTATACGGTCACGAAGACTGAAGCAAATAACCTGTGATGAGGCCTCTATTTTTCTCGGGCAGATCCTCTTCGGTTGGTTTGTAAAGAAATCTATCTGGCATAATGTAATCGACAACTTTGAGGTGCTCCAATAAAGGTATGCAAAAAGGGTTAGTATTGTCATAAGCGAGCACCTCCTCATCAAAACGAACATGCTTTAAATCGTCTTCTGAGCCTGAATTCAAAGGCAAATGGTCGTCAGCATTCTCAACATTCAGGTTAGGGTTAAACTCTTCTTGCTTTCTCTGTTTTAGTGTGATTTTCCCACTTTCATCCTGCACTCGTTCGTTCTCTTTCCATTTTTTTTTCATAAAAATCTTCTGATTATCCGTTTTCTTCTTTGTTTCTATCGTTTAGCGCTTTCCGGTTAATCATCCCTTTGTCCTACGTTTTTTTCTCCTTTCGTTCCTTCGCGTTTCGTCACTTCTGCTTTTTGTCCTTCGTTATTCAATTGTTATCCTGCGTCCTCCGTCGGGAACCGTCATGCCTGTCTCCTTCATCAAATTATGATTTCTTTTTCATCCTTTGTTCGAACGTTGTTCGTCCTTTCGTTCTTTGCTCCTTTGTCTTCCGTTCCTTCGCCCTTCGTCCTTTTTTCCTTCATCTTTACTTCTCGAGACTGAATGCTCATGAACTTGATTGTAATTGGTATGGGTTTGACATCTCGGACAAGAAGTACACGTGTTGGCAAAAGTTTGTCTTCCTACTCTATGGTCAACTGTCGCCACTCAGTGAACGTTGGCGTTGAGGGCTCTCTTTCATTTGTTTGCACGGGCTAGGAGGATGGGTTTTTTTCCTTTTCAAAATTCTCGGAGAATGTTCATCAGTGTCATTATTTACCCAAGCGCTGACATACGAGAAATTACCAGATGGGGTTGCTGACATAACAGGGTCGTCGTCGGAAATAGACGCATTGGGGATGGAAGGACTGTTTGGGGGTGTGATGGCAGATTTATGGTTACTCTTGCTCGATCGAAAAAAATCGTAGATTTCTCGGCGGGATAGGGGCCTGTCTGCTGCTGATGCTGCTGCATGATCGGAGGCCTTAGTTCGTCAGCTTGTTGTCAAATAGAATTCGTCAAAAACGTAGAAAGATCCAAACGTTTAGGAGCAAATCGGGCGTCTTTGGGAAAACATTTGCACTTGCGTAAAGTTTTCGAGACCTGTGGAGATTTTTTATATACTGATTTCTTGACTGACGAATGCTCAACAGCCGAAGCTCCATTTCGTGTTTGCTGCTTAGAGCTTTGCACCGCCATCATCATATTTTGCCATTAGTTTACCGTGTTCCAAAAAGAGTTAATCACGAGTAGTCCGAGTTTTGACCACCTTCTTAGCACGATCATAAAGTAGTCATGAATCCCGGCCACGTTTTCATTGACAGCAGCAAGTTGATCTGCAGATAAATTCAAGCTAAGAAAAAGTTGATTTCGCAGGTAATCAACAGCGTTGGTCTTTGAAGTTAATGGTTGATCTATCGTTAAATCAATGAATTCGGCAACAATTGGCGCCACCCACCGAAGTGGAGGCTGCAGAACAGTCAAGGCAAGCCAAAAAGCAAGGTGGGTGGCCACGGTGAATCAAGTTCGCCAGTTGAGCTACGGTACATGGAGAAGAGGCAGGCGGCTTGTCAAAATCCACGTTTTCCGGCACATCAGATAGGCGGGAGAACACAACCGGAGGTCACGGCACGATCGACGCTCTGGTGATGGCAAAGTTGCTGGAAGCGGTGATGGGGCAAAGAATTTTATCCCAAGTGTGCGGGATGCTAGACAGGGAAACTGTTGCTGAAGATTGATCGCTGGTCAAAGCATCACACGATTTTTTAGCACGCTTCTGTTCGGTACGAATCCTAGACTGCATCTCCATGATTGCAATCCATTTAGCACCGTCGATCTTGACACAAAACGACAAGGTTTAGTGTATAAATCGTATGACCGTTGCCGCTAACAAACAGTATGTGAATCATTTCTTTCCAGTTTTGACACGCCGGACAGATGCAAACTTCGGGTACAACAGGAATATGATCGGCAGAAGCTAGAGAACCAGGTCCAGCCAGGGGCGGAGAACTCCTCTTCTCTTGCGGCTTGGTCTTCTTAGAACCACGAGCCTTTGCCATCTTCAAGTTTAAGAGCCTTCGTCTTTCGTCGCTTCTTTGAATTAAGTTCAAATTGCACACTGTAGAGAAAACAGCTATAGAATAAAGAATGGCTCGAATGGGCGTTTGGCGCTTTTGTCAAATGAAGGGAGTGCAGGACCGCACTTCTGTCAGTTATTTATCGTCTTGGAAATAATCATGGTGGTCTCGGTGAAATGAGAACTATCTCGCAGACACCATTGGTTAGGAACTAGTCACACTTGAAACTCAAGTAGAAAAAAAATAGCTAATAAATGACAATAGCCAGTCAACATGCTTAGGTTGGGATGAATCGTGGACACAGCAAACTCACCATTTAAGACGATTAGGTTGGGATGAGATGCGAACACAGCAAACTTACCATTAAGATAGCCAATGAAAACAGCTCAAATTAACTAAACAATGAGGAAACTGCCAATGAAAATGGCTCAAATTAACTAAAAAAGGAGGAAACTGCCAATGAAAATGGCTCAAATTAACTAAACAATGAGGACACGGTAGCAATGAAAGAGGCCGAGCATTTTCATTCTTGCCATGGTAGCAAAGAAAGAGGGCGAGCACCAGCAATATGAAGGGCACTATCGATGCCCTGTAACAATTAGTAACAAACGAAACATTACGGCATCTATATATTTCTTGCCAGGCTGAGAATAATTAAGGCCCGCTAACTCTGTAGAATTCTAACAATGGCCACGAAAGAAGAAAACGATGCCTCCCAAGTATGACAACAATAGCTTCAATAATGCTGGCTATCAGAGCCCAATTGAAGTATCAAACTTGGTTGAGTAACAATTACTGCATGCACGATCGTTGTCGGGGCTATCAAGACGGAGAAACTTGCAATTTAGCGACATTGAGAATAAGAGTAGCGCCAACCTTCACAAATGTGAATTGTGTGGCGCTCACCATTCGGCCAGTATACATTAAAATTCACTCGCCATTATTAATTACCGATTTATTAATTATCATATGGACACAATTTTAGCAGTTGTGCCGCTACTTAATGTTTAAATATCTGACACTCCAATCAGGCAAAGAGGTTAGTAGCAGTATTGCATGCTTGTGAGGATAGCCCTTTTAATTCTGCATGCAACACCGCAAACTGCTCGTTTCTAGCTAGTAAGATATTAAATAAAATTCATATATAGGCATTGGGAGAAGACACACAGAACCTTGGCTTAATCTGGAATTCTACTGTACATTTTAATATTGTGTCCAGGTATCTCGTTACACTCTCAACTCGATTGTCTCGTTTGTTTAAGTCTCGTATAGTTCACAATGTGGAGATGAGCAAGACCGGCCCTACGAATATTGGAAGCCACATCCAACCGCCGAATTCGAATTCTACAGCCGGAGTAGACAAGAACAAACGGTATGCATTGCGTGAAGAAGATAGACGGCTATGAATTTACATCCCCACTAGTATTGGACTATTGAAAATTCGCCAAGGTAGCGGCATACCTTTGTTTTTGAAATGTTTGCCTATGTTTACTTCGTTTTTCCAATGGCTACTACATTTCAAAGTAAGAATCTGAACGTTTTTAAGCCCTTCTTTTTTCACGAATTGATGAAAGTATTTTATTTTGAAGCTGGAGAATGTAACAACCTTAAGCAATTAGGACTGTACCCAATCACCTAAAACATCATTTTCCTGTATTATGAATGTTATTTTCTGTATTGTAACCCTCCGCAAATCCCATTAAACACATCTTAAGACAAAGAAAATGTGTTGGCTTCTGGGTTTCCTTCACAGACCACTCCCGGAATCTTTTGCCATTTCCTCTGCAACCTTAGCCAAAAAAAGAAGAGCCCGACCCCGACCCCGACAGGCATTTTTTTCTCGGCCCCTGTTCCAGTACACCATTTTAGTTATCTCGACGAGACCTTCCTACTGGTGGTTAAATCAAGTCAACAGGTCAAATAACTGCAAAGTTATTTATTTTATACAAAAGAAGCACCGAAACATGAATGTTTTACATTTAAGCCAAACAAAATGCAAAAATAAGTTAATAAAAGGTTAATGTGACGTTTTGGATTGTACTGCAATCCGCTTCACAATTTCAAAGCCCACACTGCACCACTAATAAATGAACAGTAATAAACTCTGACCACTTGTTCCAGTGGATTAATGCAGCGTCCACCTTCATCAGAAGTCCAGGCAAAAAATGAAATACGAAGTAAGGTTCATATTGCTTCAGGCTGTGTCAGAATTAGAATTTGAACTTACCGCATTTTCCATTGGACCCAACCCTTCTCAATGTCGGTCGCCACTCGCCATTTGGCGAGTAGAAATCAACAGTTGGCGACTTGGAATTTAGCCTTACTCGCCAAATCGGCGACTAGCTACATAGCATGCCACTAAAAAAAGGGTATCTCTGGAACCGTATAAGTTAGAGACGAACGGTTTGCGGCGTTATGCTCAGATTTATAAGGGCTATATAACTAGATTTGCTGCATTGATACTGGAGTTTACGAAAATTGCACAATTTTGTTAATGCATAAATTAGAGAAACCTTTCATCATACAAAACGTATTTGGTATGTGGCGAGTAAAAATTGTGAAATGGCGAGTGCTTTGTAAGGTCTACTAGCCAAGTGGCGACTGCTACTGGATTGACATTCGGAAGGGTTGGTTGGACCACTCCAGCAAAAAATGCGGCAAGTTCAAATTCCAATTCCGACAGAGCCTGAAGCAATGTGAACCTTATTTAGTATTTCGTTTTTTGCCTGGACTGCTGATGAAGGTGGGTGCTGCATTATTCCACCAAAAATTCAATTGGACAGAGTTTATTATTGTTCACTTATTAGTGGTGACATGTGAGTTGTGAAATTGTGATGCAGTATGCACGCCACTGTAAACAGCGCTTGCCGGTATGTTCCCTGCTATCCGCTGTCAAGCAATCATTAAAAAAACACAAAATAAGAATGAACATACAGTAAAAACATGCAGGAAGCCAAACTCCCAACGTCAGTAAGCACGGAGTTGAACTAAAACATAAGAACAAATGAAAACCTAATTCCGGAGCCAGAATCCAGAAAGTAGGCTTGAAGTGCTTTCTTCCTGCAAGAGCAGTTTTGGAGGTGAGGAAGTTTTCTCCCACTTTCCTTATGTAGCAAAGCCCTTTTGGCCAAATCTCAAAATACCCTGATTATGTAAAATAGAAATGTATTCCTTAACTTGGTTACTAGTGGCATAATGTGATTGTGAACTGGGGTATGTTGTGCTAAAATACAAATAGTCTGCAGGTTAATTCTTGCACGATGTTGCTTTTCCGTAAATAAAATTTTTGCGCTATCCAGGTCTGGTGTGTAACCTACATTTATTCGATGTTGCACTAATGAATTGGGTTTGTCATAGAAACGAATGCCTCCTTAGATTCAAGTCCTGAGACTGATGACCAGCCTGGGTCCCATCAATCATGACCATCTTGCTACGAAGGCTTGTTTTGATAATAATATATTCGTAATAAATTAGTTTTAACTGTGAATTAAGTTGGAATTTGGAGTAGTGGTGATCTAATAAACTAAATTTTTTAATAAATGAGAATAAAGGCATTGTGTTATATACCGTAAATCGTGAATTAAACGCCCAGTTGGAGCTAACGCCCACCCCCCTAAAATGCTTTAAGGCCAAAATCATGAAATAACGGAGCTGAGGCCCACCCCTTAAATCTTCGTTTTTCTGCTTCAACTTTAACTAAAGGCATCATATAAGTTGTCTATCCCAAAACTACATAATTTTTTTTATTATAGTAGAGCTTTTAAAAATAATTAGTGGTAGGTTTAAGTACCTTGAACAGCAACTTGGGATTGGGTAAATAACATGGATAATGTTATTTTTACAATCTCTAGCATGACCCGCTTAACCCAAAAGGTTTATTTCTTCTCTTAAACATTATTATCCTTGAATTCAGTAGTTTTCTAATCTCCTAACTTGAAAGTTATGTTTCAAAACTAGGCTAGGATTACAAACTATGTACAGCTGAATGGATCTGGATGGAGCTCTCAAAACAAGGTCATCGTTCATAGTGCAGCAGTAAATAATGGCCTAATCATATTGTAGCCCTCAGCTAATGTTTAAAATAGATATCAATATTATGTGTTATTGAATGGGAACAAAATAAATTAATAATGTAAAATTAATGAAATTAGATATTCTAAAAATAAATTTATTAATTTACTGCAGAGAAAAGAGTTAGGAAGTTATATATAATTTTATTGCTTCACCATGGATGTCGACAAGGTTGCACTAGCGGACTAGATCCGGCAAATATAATTGAAAAAAATAAGATTTTTTAAAAATTCTACGTTACAATTTTCATTTTGAAAAATAGTGAAATACAAATAAAATTCCTTGTAATAAACTTTATTACTTAATAATACCCTAATAATAATATTTAAACTTAACTTCGTTGTACTAAAAAACACATGTAGTTTTACTGGCAAAGGTACACCTTCCAGATGACCACTTGTCTGAGTGCAACTACCTTGCTTTGTGAGTAATCTGACGAAACTACTGCAATGCGAATTTATTGCATTTAAGCTTGTTTGAATTTAATTAAACTGATGTTAACTGCATCCCAAACACTTGAGACAGCTAATGATATAAGGAACTGTTGAAAAAAAATAACTCTTAGCTGTGGTGAGTGTTCCAAAGGTAAAGTGCTTCAAATTAGGCATATATGGAACTGGAGAACATTATAGTATTTCTTTGTTTACTTAAAACTTAACGAAATTTATTTAAATTTTTTTTAAATTTAATTTTAAACATTTATACAATACACATTGTGGAGGTTTAATGCAAACTCGTGCAGATGTTAAAAACGTGATAAACCGAGTCAGTTTTACCATGGTGAGGCGATTTGTCTGGTTGATTCTAATAACGAACGAGACTCGGAGCCATCATTTTGTTTACAAATTTGCAGATGATCTTTTTAGCGCCCACCCATGATTTTTGCCAGATTAACTGCATAAGCCCATGGGCGTTTAATACGCGATTTACGGTACTAGACTGAATCCACACCACAGGCACGAGTTAAGCCTAAACACTCACCCTTGACAGAAGATTCAAAAAATGAATGAAGACTTTTTTCCGCCCACACCCCCTTTTTATTGAATTAATTGCAACGGCCCATGGATGGTTAATAGGCGATTTACTGTATTCCTTTCAGATGCAGACGGCAAATGCAAACTGTCACAATTCAATTATAGAGATGCAAATTCTACTAGATTCCACAGATCAAAACTGTAGATGAAAGACGTACATCCAGAAACGAATCATCTTAACTATACAAGTTGGCTAAAGGTCAGTCATCTCATGCTATAATACTTAATAAGCTGAAAATTGCATACATTAAATATTTGTATTTAATATCGTTTTGCCCTTGTCATTTGTATTTAGTTTTTATTATTTTGTTTTTGTTTGTATATTTCCACTTTTTAAAGACCAACCACATATTGCAAATAATTATGGAGTATGGAGAGATGCATTCATTTCTCTTTCAATTTGTATACAATCTGGCAACTCACAAAATTTCACACACCAATTTTTCGAAAATGTTCCTACATCACCAGCACAGATTAGATCGCAGTCATCCATCTTTCTTAGAGCATACAAAATTGTCAGCTTTGGTTTCTTCATGGCTCCAGTTTTTTTTTTGTGTGTGCCTTTTTTGCTTTTTGATAAATGTGGAACGTCATCAGGAAGGACTCAATATTGTTGTTGTCAATATCTAAACTAATAGCCACAAAACGTGCTAATTTTTACTTATATCTAATTGAGAGTAATTAAACAAATTCCTACCTCTGCAGATTCTAAGTCTTTGTTGTAGGACTTGGGAGGAAACCGCATTGCCTGAAATTAAAAGATGAATGATTGGAACTGTGACATGCAACAGAAAACTTGTCCAGAATAAAATGGCAATACCAGCTCTTAATAACAAAAGTCCACGGAACTTGGAAATTACTTCCTCAAAAATTAATTTTTTGTTATGAAGGATGTGAAAGAGCACTGACATTAAAAAATAGAATGAATTATTTATTAATGCAGGGTGGTCCACAAAAAAATGCACAATGTGAATTTTTCTACGTCCATAGATTTAGAAAAAAAAGTGCAAATGGAGACCACTTTTCTGAATCCCATTCTGATTCCGAAAAAGTGAATTTTGCAAAATTTGTGAAAAACTAAACAGAAAAAATAACTGTTGTACTGTGTAACCAAGATACACTCGGTTGTTTAATGGCTACGCCAAAACAAATTTGAAATTTCGTTTTCAAAAATTTTGCAAAATAAGACCCGCTTTCTCCGGACTCTTAAACGGATTTTGGTTCCAGAAAAAAGTAGTCCCTACTACCACATAAGTTTTTTTTTTTAACTTTTTTAGACTGAAAAATTACTGGTTGTGCATTTTTGGGGACCCTCCTGCACAGTATAGTAACTGTAGAAAGTTCCACGAGCAGTTGCAGTTGGGCAGTCACTTTCTCCTCACCAGTCAACCTCGCTTCTTCACGTGAAGCATTGCATTATGTTAACTTTATCAATAAGTTGGGAGATTAATTTAATCTTCACTGTATATTTATAATAATGGATTTCTTGAGTTTTGACTGCAGCATTACTATCTTACTAGAGGAAGCCCATGCTATGCACGGGGCCGGCCATGAATTAAGTTTACGGACACACTTTTCCCGACACATTTTCCCGGCACTCTTCCCGACATTTTTCAGATTGAACCTGTTCGCCGACTTACATGTCCAGTCTTGATCGACCACTCTCGCCTGGCTGCTCTTTCAAGGCCGGTAGAATGGAAGAGTCCACTTGCAATGCGGGCGTGAGGAGGGGGGAAGTGATTGTACGGCCTTTTACTGTTTTTTTTCTTATCGGCACTTTTCTTATCAGCTCAGCCGACATCCAGCATTATACATATATATATGATGTGTAAAGGTGTTCTTAAACAAGAATTTTTGTTTTCTTTCTGCAAAACGAGCACTATGCTGGACATACACTGAAAAGACCATACTGTTCTACTCAGTAATTATACAGGGTGGGGCAGAAAGGAAGGACCACCCTTGGCAATCAAAGATGGTTAATGTTAGGATAATGAAACTTTGCATGGTATGTAGGTGAACGAGGGGCCAACTGACCTTGTGTCGATCACTGACCTTGATGCATATTTTCAAGGTCATCGTGCTGCTAACCTTTTAACCATGCTTCGTAGAACAACAGTGTAAATTAGAAACTTGCAGACAGTGTCAAGGCATGGACATTGGAAAAAACGGAACTCGTTTCTAGTCACTGCACTTTAACACTGCACCCACATCGTCTACAAATCTCTTTCAGAGCTTAACTGCCAGCGTGCTAGAACAAATGAAGGCATCAAGATGTTGCATGACAATTTCGGCGATGATCGGTGAGCTTGAGTATCCCATGGATGCTCTCTTGGATTGCCAGAATACTTTACCACCAAATTCCGTATTTTACATATACCGTAAATTTACATATACGGTGTTCTACTAACACCGTTTTTCAAAATGGTTGTCGTGTTTAAAAAACTAGTACAGTAGTGGAGATGTAGAAAAGTCAATAACCTAGGGTGCCTGATGAAGACAGGAGCACTTCTGTCGAAAATTCGCAAGGTATTGTTAATATCTGCATTTTGAAAGTGAGCGAAAATGAGTTTCGAACTTTATACGAATGTTAATGAAGAGTTTCAAAGTACATCCAGTAACGGTTTTTTCAGTCGACTCCTTTCCAGTTCGTACCGAAACAAACAAATTATCAATTACATAGAAGCACTTGGGAGTATTATGTCTGTAATTGCTAGTCAAGAGTTTTCGTTGAATGAAACTGGCAGCCTTTAAGGATGAAGAAAGTTGCAGGTTAACAACCAATCATAAAAAGCAATTTCAGACCACCTGTTGCGCCCAAAATTCTTCCTTCAAATGCTCCAAGCGCTTGCCTCACCTGCTTCCAATTAATATCCAACAAGAGCATCAATCAGTTAAATTAGTGAATTATTACAGCTTTGCAGATGCACAAGTCCTCACCAATACTACGACAGTAACAGTGAGAAGTTTGACAAGATTAGCATCAGTAATCAGTTCGTTAAGGTTGTAAGGTATGCGTAACTGTTAGCCTCATTGGCTTGGTACCGGTTCAGCAGGGGGAAAAAACCGACTAGTACAAGCTTGTATGTAAAGCCCTACTTTAAATAAAGCGTGCAATGTTAAAAAGAAACGGGCATAACATGAAATGATAAATTACTCACTTTTACTGATTGATTGTGAATATTAAGGCAAAAACTGATGCGTTGATGGAATGCAGCCTGTGGCTCTCGTGTGCAGTAAACGTCTATATTCTCTTTTGACTGCATATATCCTCGTTCGTGATCAATGATAGCTTCAATGACTCCATCTCTTATAGCCTAAAAATTACAAATACAACACATGGTACGTAAAAAATCTCTGCAAAGTGAGAGGTTCATACAAGTAAGATTTTTCATGTTCAATGCGTTTTTAAGAATGTGTTACACTACTAGAGTCGTTTCTCTAAGACTCCGTCACATATGATACAGGTACGTCACCAAATTTCCTCATTTATTTATTGTTCCTTAGGGTAACAAGTGAAAGTAATTTTAGCACAGAAAAAACATGGAAAATATTTTCTCTAGCAGCAGCCTAATTATTTTTTTTGTACAGCATGTCGGAAACCTTAGTAATAAAAACTAAACCGTGCAGTCACTTCCTGACTCTACAACATGGAAAGTGAATAGTCTGTCACAAATCTGATTGCATACCCTTCGTTACTGTAACAAACTGACCAGTTTTTTGTATATTTATGAAGACAGTACTAATCACCGAGCTAGCTCGGCGAGCTTAGCCGATTAACTGGTAATCGCGGTAGCTCAGCGAGCCTTTTATTATACATAACCGAGTCGAGCTGAGCTTTTTTTTTCCCGTCATAAAATATGATTAATTAAGAGCAGATTTATTTTCTTATCATACTTTCGAAGAGGGCTGAACAGGAGCAAATAGTCTAATAAAACAGGAGCTTTATAAAACACGGTATCTTAGCCTATGTATCCAGTCCCAGGTTAGGGATCTACCTTTGTTTTAGCAAACTTATTTTCTTTTCTAGACAATGCTCGGTAGCTCGGCTCAGTATGGAAGTTACTTTAAAAACAATCGATTCGGCATCGGCTCGGTGAGAAAAATCTCGCTCGACACACCCTTAATTTATGAATGGCGGACTGATTATTTAAAGTAAAAATCATAAAATTTATCTATGTACATTTCAACAGGTAAAGTGATACTTCAATCATATAATCCTTTTTTTTTTACGACATGCTTGAAGTTTTTATTTGTACTGTAACGATATCATATTTCACCTCAAGAATGACCCACAGGGGGATATGTGGGGTGTATTGTCCTAAACCATAATAGAAAGCTATCTTCTCTGCACAGCTCTGATTTTGCTATTACATCCAGGCTTACCTGGAAACCAGTTCCCAACCTATCCTCGAGGTGAGACAAGGTATATTCGCTGGGTTTCCAATAATAGGGAAGTAACATTATCCCAACGAAAAATCAACAGCAGGCTATAATTACATGCCACAGGTAGGCAAAATAGCAAATCTCTGATGTAAAAACAGGTTCTTAAATTAACCAAACTTGTTGTAGCGATATTGAAAATTTTTAAGTTTCGATTAAATTACCTGTTGAAACGACATCCAAGGGTGGAAAGCTTAAGCAAACAAGTATCTAAAGTTGGGCCCAAGATTACCCAATTTTTATAGTAATCGGGTTCGGTTAAATAAAACCCAAATAGATAGGTAAAATACCAAAACGAAAGCATTTTTTACTTCTCGTCAACCTAGTTCGATACAGACTGTTTTTTGTTTAAAAAAAAAACCTATTGATTTCCCATTGCCCAGCCTGTGGGTAAATCTGTTTCTATCCCTGAATACCTACCCCAATAAATATTTTGAATTTTATGGAAAATTAGGCACATTTTTCTAACTAAACTTAGAAGGTTCATGGAACTACAGATACTTTTTCGATACCTTCAATACTATAAAAATAAAATCTAAGTTTTAAATTTCATTACCACTACTGATAGGACTGATGTATACTGAACTAACTGGTGCAACAACATACAATACGGAGTTGACTCCACTCACCTTAGCAACAATGAACTCTGCATCTTCAGGACTATCTAGTTGAAGCTTCTGTGCAATATCGACTAGAGAGATTTTGCTATAGGACAAATTGATCATACGAATGCCAGTTTTGATCACATTGTGACGTAGACGTAAGATCAGTGTAAATGTGTGATCAGCCTGAAACTTGGGACCAAAGTTTTCCAAAACTTCATTGAACCTTGCTAGGTTTCCCATTCGCACAGCTGCAAAGAGAAGATGAAAATAACTAAAGATTAACACGTCAATATCAGCAGAAAGACGGAAATACTGTAGTACGGCAAAGAATCTGACCATTTTACTTTAAGTTATAGAAATATCGAGTAAACAAATGACGCTCAAACTCAAAAATGTCAATACTCATCACATCAGTATTGCGAATTTTCGATAGGCATTACCCGAGGACTGAAAGGAGGACCGAAAATATTTATTTTCGGGTAATGCCTATCGACAATTCGCAATACTGATGTGATGAGTATTGACATTTTTGAGTTTGAGCGTCATTTGTTTACTAGAAATACTGTAGTAATTACACATAACTAAACACCAAAAATAGAATTGGTTAAAAACATTATAGCCATCTTATCACAAATGAAACTAGCTGAATATTTTACAGTCCGAAATTCAGCTCATGGAGACTTAAGTTAATGTACAGCTCAGCTTGCTTTGAAACTTGTAGAAGTTCGTTTTTATAATTACTACCGTAATTGCTTATCTGGTCAAGCTGGGTGATGTATACAGATTACGAGTTAAATTAGTAAATTACTGAAGTAAAGAATAGTTAAATGACAGCACGACAATAAAAAGGTTAACCTGAACAAGTCTCTCAAGTTACTACAGTAGAAATGAAGATTCTCCCAGAGAATTTGTTCATGTAAGGAGAATTTAAGTTCTCCGAGTTGAATACGACGAAACTGTGTTACAAGATTGGGAACCCTTCCTTTACCTACGGCGCATTTTTATTACCCCACCACCTCATTAACGCAGTAATTTCTGCAAAAAACTACGTCACTTCCATCTCTACTCCACTTCCCTCTTCGCTTCCAGTAACTCTTTTTCTTGCCGCTGGCACGTGCAGTCAGAAAATCTGGAGCTAAGATGATTGAATTTACTAGAAGAAAGGTAGAAGAAGGTTGTTTTAGCAGTTTGGCTGGCGTGCGCCATCTTTCCAAGAGCTGAGTGGCCACGAGGCTACGCGGTTGGTGGTGAGTATTTCTATCACTGGTTGGAGAATAGTTAAAATGGCGAGGGCAAATTTTGTGGGAACGAGAAACGTGGTAGCCTGTTATGCCAGCCAAGTGCGTCCGCACATGGATATAATGATTTGTTGAGAACGTTTTGGCCTGAATGTTAAGAAGTGATCCCAATCTTGTAACACAGTGACAAGGATTCTGCGAAAGAGAAGACTTAGTTTGACTTGTGGAGAAATGGACACATTCTCAAGAAACAGTTTTAAGACACCAATAGTACTAGTAAATATCCAACCTTAAGACATGTAACTTCAGCGACATTATTAGGCACGATTTTGCGGTGCATTTTGTTGCTATGAAGATGCAATTTTGCAAGACTGCAGTAAAATTTTGTGGTGATTGATTTGACAGTTGAATTCAACAACAGGATCCCGATTGTTCATGTTTACGTTTTGTACGCTTAAGATTTCAAAGTGAAGGATATTTACCGTTCCAATATCCTTGCAAATTTTCGACAGTCCGGTTTTTCTGAAGTTGCGGGGGATTGAGGTTTAATGGCGTGTCGACAGCTAGATCATTAGCGCCAACCTAAGTCACAGTGCAGTGGTCCGGGTTACCACTGCACCACACATTACAGAGATATGAAGTTGGAGGGGCTCAAAAAGACTGCCTTCATCAGGCTACCACAAGAAGGCTTACTTCATCGTT
This sequence comes from Lithobius niger, assembly GCA_023313725.1. Taxonomy (NCBI): domain Eukaryota; kingdom Metazoa; phylum Arthropoda; class Chilopoda; order Lithobiomorpha; family Lithobiidae; genus Lithobius; species Lithobius niger. Next base: position 43,484 of record JAHWFP010215583.1, read on the forward strand.
ATCGTCCGTCTGCTGTTATCGTTCGTTTGAATGCGATGCGAGGCCATAGCCTCCGTAACTTGCAGGCCAGTACACCACTTCTCCCGCAGCAACTTATTAAACTCTCCTCTCAGCAGGAACTGAATGTTTGGGTTTGAAGGTCCCTGGATATTCATCAGCATAGCCTTCTCTAGGCTGTGGTGTTGAATAGTCAGGAATTCTAGGCTTCTCAGATGCATATCATTGTTATAGTTGGACTTAAGGAGTGTCACGGAGCCTTCCCAGTTGATTTGGTGTCGAGTTTCCTTGGTGTCTGCCATGTGCTGCTTGACCCTCGTGCGTATACCTTTTCTTGTATCTCCCACATAAACGGTATAACAATCCCCACACCGAACTCTGTAAACACCTTCACGGGTGTTCTTAACATGCTTCATGGCTTCATCTTCTTGCTCACTGGCTTCATTTTTTCCAAGTACACTTGAACTTTGTCCGTACCGCCTTCCAAATACGTAACTGCCACTTTTGGTCCTTCCTCCGTATCCTTAATCTTGCGTCAGTGGCCTGCCTTCCACACTCCAGCTTTCTTCATGCCTACTGATCGACTAATCATTCGGTTTACGCACCTGGGTGGATAGCCTAACTCAATGAACCTTCCCTTGGTCTCGTACAGATGTTTCCTTGCTACGTCTAGGCTCGCCGAGTTTTGCACCATCCTAATGAACTCATTCTGGGCAATTTGCTTTTAACTGGGTGCCCCGAGTTGTAGGGGATACCTCTACCTGTTGTTGTCGGTTTTCGATAAGGCTGGTAAACAATCCTGCCGCTCCCCGTTCTCTCTAGTACGACATCCAAAAACGATAGTTTGTTTCCTGATTCTTCTTCATATGTGAAATAATATCCTCTGTCCACGCATTCAGGACTCGTTGCACATTGACGGACTGCCCTTTCTTCTGTATGGAAATAGCGTCATCCATAAACCTCCTCCACAGCTTCGTTTCAGGAAAGGATCAATTATAATCGCATCGAGGTGCTGCGACCATTTCAGCGACCACAGGTGAGCACGAGTACCCCATCGAGGCACCCTTGGTTTGCCAAAACGCAACTCTTTCATATTCCACGTAAATGTACGCAAGGAGTGCCGTAAGTAACGCCCTGTCTCTCTCATACACTTCATCAGGAACTCCAGCTTTCTTGGCTGAGTCGGTGCGTTAGGCTCGGAAAAAGTTTTTCCACGTCATACGACACCATAATTTCATCTACTTCGACCTTGTTATTATTAATTTCTAGTAGTAGTTCAGTAGTTTTCATTATCCCACAGGCGAACACGACATACTTTTTAAGCCAATCTGTCACCAGCCAATCTAACTTTTGCCCTGGGCCTCCTCATGCCGATTGAGGCTAATTACTTCGGCAAGAGGAGGCCCAGGGCAAAAGTTAGAGTGGCTGGTGGCAGATCGGCTTAAAAAGTACGTCGTGTCCCCCTGTAGGGTAATGAAAAAAGGTGATTCTACCAGAGAACTTGTTCTCGCAGGAGAATAGAAGTTTTCCGAGTATATATCCCTTTTGCTGTCGGCACCTTTCATCCCTATTCATTTGCATACTCCGTAACTCCTTAATTTATGCAAAATTTCGTCACCTGTCGCCTCGCTCTCCCCTCACTCTCGCGTCCTCCTTGCCACTTGTCTTTTACCGCTGAGCCAAATAAGTGCCAGGGAGGCGGGTAGGTGGTTTAGGTAACAAAGTTTGGTCGGATTCTACTCGGAGGAAGTTCGACTCTCCAGCGAGAACAAGTTCTCTGGTAAAATCACCATTTCTCCTTTGTAGACTCCTCCTCAGTGTGTTACCTGTTTGTTACAAATGGGACAGATTCACACCAGAGGCGCTTACGCCAGCCCCATGCCCGCACTACGCAGATGACTCAGCTCCTGCATCTGTTGCCGGATTGTTTGCACCAAACCAGCCGCCTTGTCTCGGTATGAATACCTGGCCAAGACTGATGAGGCCCCAATCGGCACATACCATAAGATGTGAAGACAATGCACAGCCACGTACGCACCACCCGTACCTGGCCTAGATACGAAAGCCAAGCCCCACCATGAGCCCAGCACCAAGGCAAGAACCTCGCCAACTCCTACCAACCGTTCGTGCTCACCGCAAGAAGGCAACCACCATACACAAATATGATGACAGAAGCACACATACCATGTGGCCAAGACCAACTCCACCCAGGTACTCCATCACCAAATTCCACTGCCAGCATAACAACTAAGCCGTCACTGTCCATCGAACTGCCTGTAAGCAGATTCGCTACAAGTCCGCCACCTCGCCTGCCAGGAGGTAACATAACATCCCCTGCCCTGCGCAGGGACACTCATGCATCCCTGAGCCCAAAACCACCAGTGGTAACAGACCTGGGAGGTCACAGGCAAACCTCCGTGCATAACCCTGTGGTTATCTACCAAACATCCCATGCAAATAACCTTACCCCTAGCTGCCCTATCTACCAAGACCAATTTTCCAGGGCCCTCCCAAAGACCACCCCCCTCTGCAGTGGCAAATCCAATTTCCACATAAAAATCGTCTGAAGGTTGGGGGGAGGGGGGGGGAGGCCAACTCACACGGCCCTCTTGGTTGATAGTTACAAGACGTCATACCCGGACAGGTGCAGCTGTTCCACTTCACAACAAAGGTAACCAGACCTCCATAACCTGACATGTTTACCTCAACACGATCAGCCCTAAGGCCCCTACCTTGCCACCTGTACTGCGGTGGTGATTATGTGCCACATAACGAATCAGTTTTAATTGCTATTTAACCAATTCGCAACACGCCCATAATAAACATCACACTGAACAGGACTCACTTCATCCAGTCTCACACTCGCATGACACATCCACGAACTTCTATGCACAATTGCATCTCTCACAGCTGCCTGTAGCTTCACTAACCAGATCACTTAAGCGCTTAATGTTACAAGAAATTTTTAGTTTGGTAAATTCTAGATGTTCCGCAATGCGTACAGTCCTTTTCCACCATAACTCCAGAGCTCTGCAGCGCATCAACTTTCGTTGTAACCACAGGAAGACATGCATGCCACACTCTCTAGGCCAATGACGTATTTATTTATTTATGGAAATAGTCGTAGTGCCCCGCAGGCGTTAAAATGATCCGACCAAATGCTCCTGACCACCATTGCGGTTGCTCCCACTCTGTGAAAATTTTTAAAAAATGATTCTCGAATCACTTCGGTCAAAATTAATGCAGAAGGTCCATTTCGGCAGACTGCCAACATTTATTGCAGCTTGGATCAACAACTATACTTCATTACGTACTTCGACCGTAGTACGAGACCGATCGGCCTGTAAGCCTAACCGCTAGCCTATCATGCTTTCAGGCCTACACCTCACTCGGCCATGAATGGCACACCGGCCACTGCAACCGGCGTTGTTTACCAACCTAACACCATGCGCTCGTTTTTCACCACAATCAACTACAGGCACTTTCAGTCACTCTAAACAGAGAATGTCCCACGTGCAAATCCATGCGTACGAATGTAACACCAAAGATTTGCCTTATCGGCTTGCACACAATTTAATTAAAAAGGTGTACAATTTTAGTTCCGGCCAACGCTACTACCAGGCCACTTCCCCTTGGTCGCCAAAATGGAACGACCCACAGCGTTATTACAAAGTCGCTACCTGCCCATCACAGCCTTACTCCCCCGGAGCAGCAGGAACCATGGCATCGTCTACCACTCAGCGCCGTTTTCTCTCAGTTGATACGTCGCTCCCGGCAACTCGGCGCAATAAGTATATAATACTTATATGTACGTCACACCTTTTTCCCCACGTTATCGTATAACGCTCTCCAAGTTACCGCATAACTCTGGCTCTGGAGTTATCGTATAACTGTCACGGCATCGTTTGCCTGTTTATTCAAATAAGGACAACATCACCGGTCATCGTGTAACCGTGAGGGTATCGTGTACCCGTTTTTCCGTAACATTCTCTTAGAATTATCGTTTAACCCTGAAGGTATCATGTACTTTATGTATCTTCACATTCTCATAGAATTATCGTGTAACTCTTCCTAATCTTTTTAATCTGTTACGGGCATAGTTTGCCCCTTTTCAACCGCGCCTCGTTAGCGACCGCCTATTCAATTCGCTGCAAATAAGCCTTCTTTTTTTGTTCTTAGTACTCGCCACATTCCGCCGCCAACCTCAGTTTTACTGTAAGGCGACTAAGATTAAAATACATTAAAAGTAAGGCAGCTAAGATTAAAATTAACTTTAATGTGGCTACAGATTAAAACCGTTCGTCGTCATGTTCCTTAGAACAAAATAATTATTACAACTTACGGCGTTGTCTGCACCTCGACCAAATTCCAAACGCTGTTAGATAGAAACGCACTATCACCGAATTGGTAGCACCAATTTACCAAAACGACTGTGCCACGGCAAAATAAAAAGTGGTAAGGAGGACGCGAGAGAAAGGGGGAGAGGCGACAGGTGACATAATTTTCCATAAATTAAGGAGTTAAGTTGTATGCAAATGAAAAGGGATGAAAGGTGCCGACAGCAAAAGCGATATCCCATTTGTAACAAATAGGTAACACAGTGAGGAGGAGTCTACGAAGAACTACTGATCTGCTACTAGAAGTTGAAAATATCAAGGTCGAAGAAGATGAAATTCTGTGTCGTATGACGTGGAAAGCCTTTTTCTGAGTCTAACGCACAGACTCATTTTAAGATTGCTAGCCTTCTCAGCTACGAAAGCTGGAGTTCCTGATGAAGTGTACAAGAAAGACAGAGCATTACTTAAGGCACTCCTTGCGCACATTTACATGGAATATGTAGAAGTTACGTTTTGGCAATCCAATGGTGCCTCGATGGGGTACTCATGCTCACCTGTGGTGGCTGAAATAGTACTCCTGCACCTCGACGCCTTCATAATTAGATCCTTTACTGAAATGAAGCTATGCAGAAGGTTTACGGATGACGCTACTTCCATACAGAAGAAAGGGCAGTCCGCCAATGTGCAACGAGTTCTGAATGTGTGGACCGAGGATATTAGCTTGAACATATTAGTATGAACATATTAGTATGAACATATTAGTATGAACAAGAAGCAGGAAACAAACCTCCGTTTTTGGATGTCGTGCTGGAGAGAACGGGGAGCGGCAGGATTGTTTACCAGCCTTATCGAAAACCGACCACAACACATAGAGGTATCCACTACAACTCAGAGCACCCGGTAGGCCATTTAAAAGCAATTGCCCAGAATGAGTTCATCAGGATGGTGCAAACCTTGGCGAGCTTAGACGTAGCAAGGAAACATCTGTACGAGACCAAGGAAAGGTTCATTGAGTTAGGCTATCCACCCAGTTGCGTAAATCGTATGATTAGTCGAGCAGTAGGCATGAAGAAAGCTGGAGTGTGGAAGACTGACCACCGACACAAGATCAAGGATATGGACGAAGGAACTAAGAGTGGCACTTACGTATTTGGAAGGCGTTACAGACAAAGTTCAAGATGTACTTTGCAAAAATAGTTTTACATCATACGTAAGAACGCAAAGGGGCTGAAGGATCACCTGATGAAAAAGCATGCCGATCCTGATGCCATAACAAGAAAAAGAAGTGAAGCCAGCAAGTAAGAAGATGAAATCCTGAAGCAAATTAAGAACACCCGTGAAGGCGTTTACTAAATTCCATGTCGGGATTGTGATGCTGTTTATGTTCGAGAGACAAGAAATGGTATACGCACGAGGGTCAAGCAGCACATGGCAGACACCAGGAATGAAGTTGTAACGAATGGCATAGCAGTCCACCACAAGGAAACTCGACACCGAATCAACCGGGAAGGCACCGTGACACTCCACAAGTCCAACTCTAACAATGATGTGCATCTGCGAATCCTAGAATACCTGGCTATTCAACACCACAGCCGAGAGAAGGCTGTACTGATGATTATCCAGGGACCTTCAAACCCAAACATTCAGTTCCTGCTGAGAGGAGAGTTTAATAAGTTGCTGCGGGAGAAGTGGTGTACTGGCTTGCACGTTACGGAGGCTATGGCCTCGCGTCGCATTCAAACGAACGATCATGACGAAGTAAGCGGTGATGTGGTAGCCTGATGAATACAGTCGTTCTGATCCCCTCCAACTCCAGAAAAACCAGACTGTCGAAAATTTGCAAGGATATTGGAACGGTAAATATCCTTCACTTTGAAATCTAAGTGTACAAAATGTAAACATGGACTCGAATTTTCAAAGTAAGTGACGTGACATTTTTAGATCCATCTTGTCTTGTACGCAAACAAATTTTATAAGAAAACGCCTAATGGAGGATGAAAATATGGGTGCACAAACTGTCTAACATAAATATCCACAATGTACATGGTTGGTGATGATCAACAGCTCACATAAGGCCACCTTGAACCAACAGCATTCACTACGTTTACATGGCCACAAGAAAGCGCTTTTTATCGATGCGCTTTGAAACACGCATCAAAAAAAGCACCGGTTTACAAGACGCAAGACCGCTATTAGGAATGAAGGCGCTTCAGGCCAGTAGGCTCAGAACCCTTCTCCTGCCCTCTAGGGATGTGCAAGTAGAAAAATTTTAATTCGAGTCGAGCCAAGCCGAGTTTGCAACAGAAGAATCGAGTATCGAGCCGAGTTCGAGTATTTGATGAAAAATATTTTGTTTGCAAGTTTCTCTTCAATTTGGTAAGATAATAAGAACAAAGATGGTGCTTAGCTGACTGTGTGGGTCATGGTTTTCCTAGTTTTAAGGATATAACTTGGAAATGGTTTCAATTATTGACTTTTAATCTGCACCACTGGAAAGCTCTCGTCGAGACGATCGATTTGGTATATTGGAATGTCAAAAACGGTCAAAAATTGACGAAGTTATTGCATTTTTGCCGAATTCGATTTTTTCGAGTATGGATGCGAGCAGCGACCGAGTTCGAGTACAAGTTTCATACCCGGCTCGGCTCGAATTTTTCGAGTATCGCACATCCCTACTGCCCTCCCTTTGGCGAATAGTGAGCAAGTCCTACGCTGCCTGGCCCCCTGCATGTAGGAAACTGGGTCAGCTTTAAACTCACACAACCAAATGCATGCAAGTCTTAGTGGTGTTCCTAGTGATGTAGGCTTATTTTCAGTTTACAGTAAAACCTCGTGATGTAGGCTTATTTTCAGTTTACAGTAAAACCTTGATTATCCAAACTAATTGGGACCAAAGGATGTTCGGAGAAAATTAGGATAATCCACTTTACATGAGGAGAACTTTTTTTCTTTACTTAGTTTTAATGTTTGTGAACTATGCTTGATTGTGGCGAGACTACTGAAAATTTAATTTTTGGGGGGATTAAATGACTCCAGGAACATCTATAAAGCAAAAATCAATGGTTATTCCTTCTCTAAAAAATGGCAAATTTCGTAACTTCTGATAACAATAAACTTGTTATAACAATGCTGTTTTTGAAGCTCTTCAAGCAACAATGCATGCAAAAAAGATTGTTTATGAATATAAACTTGTTATAAGACCATTTAAAAAAAAAAGTTGTTTCTTAGGCATCGCCGCACCACCTAAAAGCCGCCGCACGGACCTTTTTTTTTTTGTATTTTACTTGCTTATTTACCGCAGCGCTTGCAACAAAATACGATTACGAGACACCGGACAAAAAAAAATACCATCACGAGCGCCACACCAACAATAGGGATAAGAATATATCATTGTTACTCTTATTATTACTACTAATAAGTGTATTTTATATTTATTTTGTATTGCTGACTCATACAAGTTGACAACAACTTCGAGTCAAGTGAGCAATAAAAATATTATTATTATTATTATTATTAATACTACCTATTATTACTCTTAACAACAGTAATTATTGTTGTTGGTGTGGCTAAAAAAGATGTAAAAAAAAAAACTGCCCGCCTGCATGGAAAAATTTTTTTTTTTCATCCGAGAAACAACTTTCTTTTTTAAATGGCCTAGCATTCTGTTTCCAAACTCCCATGACTATTGTTATAAAGAGGTTTGACTGTATTTAGTTAGAATGGGAGCTCAGATAATCGGGTGTTTGGATAATCGAGGTTCTACTGTATTTATCAAAAAAATTAAAGTGGGAAGAGCACAAGTTACGTGGGCGTCGTAACGGTGTCCACCAGGCGTTCTCAATTACCAACGTCTCACTGTGATTGTGAATGTTTACATGAATAAAGATGATTCGCGTAAGACCCCTGATCCACCTCCGTGAGCGCTTTGGATTTTGTTAGTGGTGTACCGATACCATAATTCCGATTCCGATACCAAAAACCGGTTCCGATACCGGTTCCGGTTACCACATGGCAGTGCCACAGCGAATAGAACAAAAATTAATAATAATGAATTATTTGTGTTCAGGGAGTGCAGGGTTTTGCCATGGCTAATTTTTATAAATTTACATACATTTTTTAACGAAAATTTTGATATATAAATTTGTATAATTAAAATTAAAAATTTAATTGGATTAGAAAATTAAATTAAATTTGAAAAAATAGTTAAAATAACGTGTACCGGTAACAATTTTTTTTTAGATAGGATTTTGCTTCCTGATTAATGCCAAGACCATTTTCTAGTGGCACTGATCAAATGATTTAAAATTTTAGCTTTCCAAATGAATCAAATTTAAATTTAAAAAAAATGTTTTTTTAAATTTTGAATTTAGTTTAAAAAAATTAAAATTAAATAAAAAAAACTTAAGTTAAAAAATAGTTTAAAATAACCAGAAAGTTGAAACGATTTTTTAAATTCTGATCAGGACCTGCATTTTTAAATAGATTTTTTTGTTTCTTGGATTGGCCAAGCCCTTAATGAAGCTGACATGATTTTAAATTTTTGTTTTCTTGATGTATTAAATTTAATTTTTTTTAAACGTAAAATAAAATCAAAAAATTTAATTACAATAAAAAAACTTGGTCTAAACAAGAGCATGCTTGAAGATTTTTGCAGCCCAGGTGCTTAAGAGTCTTAGCAAAGCTTTGTACACTTGAAGATTTTCGCAGTCCGGATTTAGTGCATGCACTGATGACTCCAATCGAACACACGATCTAGAAACAAAATGGCGGTGGATGGTTTGCCAAACGTGAAACGTTAGCCTTGGCTTTAGCAAAATAGGAAATAAATTAATGATAATAAAGTCCTGACATCCTTAAACAAACAGGAATCTACTATAACGTATTCTGTTTAGTATATTACCATCCTAGATGGGATTTTATGGTTATGTGATGCAAACTACTCAACAAAAGTTGGTGTAAACAGGTAAGTGGCCCAATAAAAACGCGCGAAAATGTGTTAGTTATTCATCCAAGACCTAGTATCAAGCTCAGTTTTACGATGATTTAAGCTACTGGAATTAATTTTCTGCTCCAAGATCGCTAAGATATTCTTTCCAATTATCGCATATCCCTGGAAAAGGGACAGTAGATGACAATATCAAGTGATTTAGTGGTCTGTGCCGATTTTTGAAAGGTACTCAGTATCGGCCAGCCAAGATAGCGGTTCCGGTACCGGTTCCGATACCACGGAACCGTGCTCAGAACCGGTATCGGAATCGGTACACCACTAGATTTTGTATCACCAGATGGAGAGCCACAAATGGGTGTTTACCAGACCCACGGATGTGACACAGACGCGTTGCACATCTCTCTGAAGCGCTTCGAGTGGTCATGTAAACGTAGTGATTGTCTGTCGCAGCACTCACCTTACATCGTGTCAGTGGTAACTATTTCCAGTGACTAGCTGTAGATTATACTGGCTTTTTTCATTAAAATTATTTTAAATTTCTAGCTTCATCTTCAAACAAAGCCTTTTCACGGTAAATTTTTCACTTTTTTGAGACATTTTTGAGATTTTGTGGCATTTACCGAATTTAGCGAAAATTAAGTGGATGTTTTAGCTAGTTAGTAATTGTTTACCAACCACTGCAAGAATAATTTTAATAACTTAGTGAAAATGTTGCTAAATTTGACATTACGCAAAATCGCAGAAATTTCACGTCCTTAATTTAATTGGGCTAGTTATTCCGTATTTGTTGTTGTACTTACTAGCAGCAGAGAATCACTGCTTTTGCATATATTTTTTGTTCCAAGTGAAGCCGTTGCCCTTTTTGTCCTTATGTTAGTTAATTTCCCAGTTTAGTATTCTAATCAAAATCTAATAAAAAAATCAGACGACTTTGGCAGCACGCCACCTAGCAAAAGAAAGACAAGCCTCCCAGTGCAAACTATGTGAGTGGACCCCTCACAACGTGAGCAAGCCAATGGTAAACTACCAAACAAATGGATGCCCCATCGAATCCCATGAGTCATGACCGGTTAAGTACAGTTTTGGGGACTAACAAAACCTTCTGATGTTGAGAAAGACAATTTAGCAGTGCACAAGGAGAAGAATAACCAGTCGCATCAACACCTTTCCCTGTTAGTCCACGCTTTCTGAAGTCAGAATTCAACTTTATGCTTTAGAGGCCATGCCACGAAAGCATGCACCAAAAACATGAAACGAGCAACTGCTGTAGGAGAAGTACAAGCAAGAGCCGTGCAGTAAGAGACCTGTTTCTTCTCTCTGTGTAATGGTTAGGTAGAAATGTGTGGTAATTAAGATGGAACAGAGATGTTGCTTAGGGGTCTAGATAACAATTGATATGCACTATGCACAAGTTACTAACCCTGAGTCAGCTGGAAATAGGGTTGAAGCGCCCGTCTTAACGTTGGCTGCCTGAAAAGAGACTTGTCTGGGATGTCTCCAAGTAGCAACTCAACAGTTATGGCCAACTTGTTGACCTGAAACAAAGAACATTTTAGAACATTGCTTACAAAAACCATAATACCATCAGCAATAACTCGACGTCATGTTTAAAAGCATAATTATCACTTAATTCCTTAGTAGTAGTATAGATTTAGTAGTAGTATAGAGATTCTACCAGAGAACTTGTTCTCGCAGGAGAGTCCAAGTTCTCCGATCAGAATCCGACGAAACTGTTACAAATAAGATACCCCTCTTGCTTGCGTCATATTTGAATTTCCTGCTTCTGCATGTAATTACTTCTTAATTTATGCACATTTTACGTCATTTTCGGTACTCTCTCCTCTGTCTACGTTGAGCTTACTCATCCCTGTCTTTTGCAGCTGGATAGCCCAGCGCCAGGGAGGTGCATGGGAATGTATCGTAACAGAGTTTCACCAGATTCTACTTGGAGAACTTCGATTCTCCAGCAATGCTACTGCAGTGAGCACAGAATGTGTACGGAACCGACCCGTGTCAATGCCTGCTGCGCCCAAAACCGCGCATACCCACCTCGCTATTGTTTTAAAAATACCATAGCGGTATAACTTTGAAAGCTCATACCGAAAAAATGTCAGTCTATAAAACTTAACGCACAATTTCAGCGATCATGATGTCCAAAACGATGCAGTTACAAGCTCTAAAAACTCTTTAGCACCTGACGAAGATGGATGAATACTGTCTGTTGAAAATTCGCAAGAACCTGGTGAGGTTCCTGTAATCTGAAAATGTGCGTTAAGTTTTCTATACTGACATTTTCTCGCTAAAGTCTGTGACCTTACCGGGTGATGAGGTTTAACATCGAAAAAAAATAGCCGGCCAGGTTTACACCCAGTGATCAATGTCTGAAGGGCCCGGAACAGCACAGTTCGCCGAACATAAGGCGCTACATAACGTATTGCGTCCAGGGACCACTCAGTAAGTCTATTCAACCTGGGTACCAGAAACAGCACGCCACTCCTAGCCGTCTTGAATCACGGATAAGAAACACTGCCTCCACATTCTGGAAATCACACCACGTCAAATCAAGATGAACTTATTAGCTTGCAAGACTCCCCTGACAAATGACCAATAGCATGACACCTTCAACGTCAACTGCTTCTGTCGTAATTCCTTGGGCAGATGAAGACCCCACAAATAACGCGCTAACAGCGCCAGATTCTAAATTATCATGTAACGTGGAACCGGAGGTCGGCTACGAAACAGCTCGGTCACAAACTGCTTTATCAGTGGATGAGTAGGTACCGTGACACCTCCCCACCATCGTGAAACTGTTGGGATTTTAGTGTTTGGTTTTCCAATGACTCATTGCTGGCATAATGCCAAGAATACTAGGTGTAAATCGGTCATGATTAGACATTGCGTACTTTGTGGGATACTAAAATAGTGTTTTTGGTTTTTATTGTGTGTTGTATAGCTGATCCAAGACTATGCAAGTCCGGTTTGGTCGCCAAATTAATAAAGGATATTGACCTTGTTGAATACATCCAGCGGAATTTTAAGAAGTACTTGTTCAAAAAATAAAACGTACTCAGAATGCTTAAGTACTTTAAATCTAGACTCACTCGAATTGCAAAGACTTAAAATGGACGCCTGCCATGTTCAATTTTATGACGTAAACTAATCTGGACAAGAATAATTTTTCTCAATCAGGGTCTGGGATCATACAAGGGGTCTCCACCTTAAACTGCTTATTAAAACTGTTAAGAAGGTGGTTACACGTATTTTTTTCTAACGGCATTATGAATCTTTGAACAACCAACCAACATATTTGTGGCCTCTGTGTTGGCTTTCAGAAGCAGGTTAAAGGATGTCGATATCAGTGGATTTGTTCGATGGATCCGGTCAACTTTTGACAATAGCCTTTGGCTAGCTCGTACTTTGTTATGCTAAGCATGTTTTTAATCTCTTATGGTTTTGATTAAACTTGGCTGGGTATTGTAGATATCGTGTAATCCTTCTTTGACCTCTCCCGTTTTTGTATCGCAATAAACAGTGTAAACACTTTATTCATTCATACATGATCAGTTAAGAGAAACTCACTGTATGCTCTTAAACTAAACTGAATAGTGACCAAATTGTACTTGAAATCAAGAGTGGTCATGTAACAGAAAAATTATATTTCATTACCTCTAATGAGGTGATAGCATCAAAAGGGTAGCAGTGATCGTTCCAAGTAATCGTTACGTTACGTATGTTCAACGGGGTAGACAGTAAAAGTTTTTGTCGTTGTACTGCCTCAAGTGTCACGCCTCACTCCATACCCTAGACTCGGTAAACATTAAATTTGCAATCATAAGCACTGAAAATGATAAAGTTGGATCTGTCACCCAGTCTGTGGCAACAAGATGTTTCCAAATTTTCAAAGCTACTGCACTTCTACATCAGCAAGTGACAATGGTGATCGCAGCAACGCTCTTTTCTGGACACAGAAAGAATGCTGGCAACACAACTGTATGCCTCGTGTAGGTTGACTGCAGTATACAGGTGGAATGCAACGTAGACTGCTTCGACGAGGATTTTTGGGTTGGTTTGTTGTGTTCAATGGTGATAATTTTGAAAACCTGGCAGGTAACCATGGTCTATGTGGTGTACTGCAAGTCCATTATTGGTGTTATAGTGAGCTACTACATCTTGTTTCTGTTCAAGTCATTTTACGAGTGGTTGAGAGCATTCTCCAATATAGTTAGCACTGCACTCTTGTGCCGTGGCACCAGAAGGCAAGAGAGACAGTTTTGTTAGGCCAATTTCGAAGTCCTAGGATCTTTCACATGCCACAATCGACATGAGCATGAGGCATCACAGGGCCTTCTCTTCCCGAAATAATTGCGAGGGGCGGCAAAGGTCAGGCTCAAACTCGGGACCTTTGATGCACGAGAAAGTAGTGCTAACCATCATACTACCTTGCCCCATGCATTTACTATAATACAGTAGATCTATTTATACCCTCTTGATGAAGTATAGCATATCGGTATTTTTAATTCAGTTGTTACTTTAATTCACTGGGATTTGAGCCTGAAGAAAGGGAGAGTGTAAATCCACCTTGGGAGGTAACAGTAGATTTTCACTAAAAAATCCGTTAAGGATCTTACTTTGAAACTCAATGTCAACATCTTTCATCCATTTTTGAAAAATTTCAAAACAAAGAAGTATCTTTGTTTTGAAATCCCAGTGAATTAAAGTAACAACTGATCTTGCTAATTTTCGACAGACACCCATCTATCTATCTTCTCCAAGCACACGCATGGTGCTTTTTGTCCTTTGGTTACATCTCCGTTCACAGTTTGAATTTGGCTGTTTGAATTTGGCTGCTGTCGTAGCCTCTGAGCGAGTTGTTTGAGCGAGAATGGTGTAGAGCAATGGAACAGAGAAGCCCAGAGGTCCAGCAGCTTTATAAATCTAAGAGGCTACAACACCCTAATTCAAACTTCAACTGTGAATGGAGACGTAACCAAAGGACAAAAAACATGAGTGTGCCTAAAGAAGATAGACGGGTTTCTATCGAAAATCAGCTAGATACTGTAAATATCTTTGTTTTGAAACTGCACGAAAATGGATGATAACTTAATGCAGTGCAATTTGCATTAAATATGATTAGCACAAGGAATCGTACAATCTTGTACATGCCAAGTCAAATCCAATTTTAAATATTTCGTCCAGCTGTTCTGATACTAGTATCGTATCAGTGTCAATACGGATTGACATACTCCATTTTCATCCGGTACTGGCCGACCCTTTATTTTGAGTTAACCATACATAAAGTTTTGCATTTCGTCCCGAAATGAATTTTTTTTTTTGCCTATTAGTGTAAGCAATAGGCCAGTTGTTTTGACAACTTGTTTTGATTTGACTAAGCTATTTGCACTAGTTCAATTTCAGTACTTTACTGTTAGTACGCGAGTGTAGGTGTCGGATCGGTTTTGCCGATACTTTGCTTGCCAATATAGGTATCGGATTTTTAACCCTTAAAGTGCTGAGGACGAGTATACTCGCCAAAAACACAAGTAAAGCTTGGAGTCCTAAAAACATAGTCCAAAGTATGCACGAGATGGCCAACAATGGAGCAACGATAACAATACTAGGTTCCCTAAACAAGCCAACTCTAGAGACGGCCATGGCTGAGTTGGTAGAGGCGTGTGCCTGAAGTTAAAGAGCTCCTTCAAGTTGCTAGTTCGATTCCCATCCAGGTTACCCCTACTTTTTTGGAGATAGAAAATTAATTCAGCAGTCAAAGGGTTAAAAATGGAACTGAACATTAGGACTGTTTAGATTCCATTTTTATGAACTATAATGAATTAAAACTTACTGTTTGCTTGAAGCCAACAGCTGTGTGTTGAGGAGCCTTCCTAATTGCTTGCAGTAGATTCTTGTGAGCTTCCGAATATTCCAACTGAATTGCCTTGATACAACCTAATACACAATTGAAAAACCAGTATGTTACACCACTAATTTAGGCAAAAAATACTGGAAAAAACGCATATTATCTAGGTAGGGAATATGTCAAGATAAATCACAGAAATGTGATGCTCATCCACGTGATAGAGATCACCATTTCTCAAAATTTTGGTGGCCTACCAGCTATCTTCTTCCAGAGATAAGGTTAAGACATGAAGATGGGTTACAATGAGTGAATGAGGATTATGAAGGCAGTCCGTTATTTATAAGCAAGCAGGACGGCCAGCCATTCTGCCTCCATAAAATCATTCTATATTCATTGTTTCACTTTCACATGTAAAAGTTGGCATGAAGTTTTAGTAAAGCGCACCCTCCCATTTTTGTATTTGGGTGTAATACCATCTTTGGCATGTCTATCTCATTCTTCTGTACAATGGGTGGAAATAATGTAACGAAACTATGTACAAACAACGTTAATACAATGTAATGCAGAAACAATGTAACAATGATAACATATTGTTGTATTGTTGATGGGCATTGTACCAAAACCTTCTACCTCCAGATATCAACCAGCAACCCTAGTTAATTGCAATAGCCTTTTGAGAATGTACACCACGAAGCTAAAAATTTATTCGCGGAACAATCTAGCTAGTCGCGATCACAGTAAACTTTTGCAGTAAAACATAAAGTTAGACTGATTCTGTGAACAGTAGCCCTCACTCGCTTGCCCTTGCCCCCTTCCCTCTCCAATAAAAGTTTTTTTTTATCATTAGATAATGAATTTGGGGCAGAAGAGTTAGTTTTACGCAAAATTTAGACTTTGCTGGAATTTCGAAAGATAATTCTAACTGGTTTCTTTTAAATATGATCATTGGATTATGTTTACATCTTGTACGCTTAGATTTCAAAGGAACAAATATCTTTGCAAATTTTCGTCAGTCTGGTTTTTCTGGAATTGGAGGAGCTCAGAATGACTGTCTTCGTCAGGCTACAACATCACCAGACTGTCGAAAATGGAAGTTAGAACAAGACGTAAATACGGACTCATATTTTCAAAGTCAGCGATGTGACATTTTTAAATCATTGGATTAGAAGTTACAAGCCAATGGTGGCCATTTTCTTCAGCAATGTTGGATATTCACAAGCTTAAAAATTAAAAAATCATCAAAGATTTAATTATGAAGATTATTTGTTAACAGGTCTATTTTTCTGATAAATCAGTCAGACATTCTCACCTTACAGCTTCGCAACACCAAAAGTCTCAGTAATATCAAATTACACGTGAATTTTCGATGACCTCATGCTGCCATCTTATCAGGTTTTGAGTGACGAGTTCTGCAAATGACTGCACCAGACACACGCTAACGTCTACAAATTCAAATTCAGGTACTTCACAGTAGGCCTTGCTCCTACAGCAAGTGCAGCTTCAGAAGTTGGAGGTTGTGCTGCCTTCTACCTGAGGTGCATTTAGGAAAGGCTTCCACGGCGACTTAAGTTGATTTCTCAGCCTAGGTTCAGTGTACTGCAAAATCCTAGGAAAAGAAAGTGCCTGCACATTCAATAGTGGGAGTGTCTTACTTCGGTAGTGTTGGACAGATAAAGAATCCAGCAAAGCTAAAGCTCTCCGATATGCTTCTTTTTGGAATTGGAACACACATCACATCAATTTTGAGAATGGCTTTTACACTATGGGCTGCAACACCACTATGCTGTTCTCTAGTATCCGTCGCTCGCAATTGCTCCATGACCAGAATAAAAACTCAAAAAAGTGGTTGGGACAAGTCTTTGTAAGGTACACAGTACACAGCCCCCACGGTGATCGGTAGGGCTACCTGGTCCTTCATTCATCCATTTGTTGGCTTGTGGTCTCAGGTACCACCAGTTGGGTCACTGCTGTCTTAGCCCTTTTGTGATGTCTTTGAACGTTGTAGACGTGGGTTCCTGACATGTCGGCGAGAGGAGGATTGAGGTTCGTTATCGGTAGTGCTGGAGTTGTTGAGGCAGTAGCACTTTCGATGTACGACGTCAGCACCGCCACTAGAGGGTCAGGTGAGTACGTAACCTGCTTTCTCTTGATACAATCTTTGACATTAAAAGATTAAATACGTTTGAACCAACGAGTCCAGCACTACTTACGTTGCCAGGGTGCGAATTTTCGACAGATATGTTTAAATTTAAAACCTTCTGTCATCATCACGCAATTTTGGAGTTTGAACACGCCTTTGCTTAGTAGTCCATTTTGCTGTGCATTTAGGTTTCCCGCAACGGCTCTTTCTGCACGCCGCCGTCTTTTTTGTTGGTGGCTGAGACGGTGGCTCCCTCTCTGTATGAGTGGAATTCAGGATGCCTTGCCACCGGGAAGAGAGGTCTTTTGTAAGATCGGGAGTGACGATTTTTCTGATGTCTATATGTGCTGGCGCTTGGATGTTCGTGAGCAGCACTCAAGCTTTTTGGAAATGTTGGATACAAATGCATTCAAGTGCTCCGAGATGTGGTTCAAATACTGAGTTAGACTTTAGGAGCACTTTTCTTTGTACCATGCAATGTCCTGATTAGTGGTGTTTTGATGAACAGCTACTCCGCTTTTCTTATCTTTCTTTCTCACTGCTGTCTTGTGTTCATTAACCCGCTTGCAAATTCGTCTTTTTGACTCACCAATGTAGACGTGGTCACAGTTTTCGCCAGGAATCGCGCAGACTGCTGCTCTGGCATGTCGTAGATGAATGGGCAGCTCGTCGTCTTTTACGAGAGTGGGCTGTAAGTCAGGGGTTGGCCTGGGCTCACTGTGAGTTGTCGTGGTCTTGAAGCAGAAAAGAATGGAGCGAGTTTTGGAACGGGTTCGCTTGCTCTAATTCACTCCACCCTTGTCTGCTCCAAGACCATGAGGGCTCAAACTGAGCCCAAGCCAACCCCTGTCTTACAACCCCCTATCGTAAAAGACGACGAGCTGACCATCCATCTACAACATACCAGAGCAGCAGTCTACGCGATTCCATGCGAAAACTGTGACGTCTACATTGGCGAGTCAAAAAGACGAATTTGCAAGCGGGTTAATGAACACGAGACGGCAGTGAGAAAGAAAGATAAGAAAAACGGAGTACTGTAGCTGTTCATCAAAACATTACTAATCATGACATTGCATGGTACAAAGAAAAGTGCTCCTAAAGTCTAACTCAGTATTTGAACCACATCTCAGAGCACTTGAATGCATTTGTGTTTCTCTTTCCGAAAACACAGGGATCGAGCAGGCCAGCACTGAAACTGGGACTTTTAGCTTATGAGGTGGTCGTGCTAGACGTTGAGCCACCCTGCCCCTTAAAATAACCAAACCAACTCAAAGCCATGCTACTATCTAGTGACACTGTCAAGCCTAACAAGTAGCAGAGTATTTTGATGAAATTTGTAAGTAAATTGTTACTTTCATACTGAAGATCGCATTACTGAACGTATAATTATTATATACAGAGTAACATAATGTTCTATACCTAGATAGTACAAATACCGGGCCCATTCATTGTTGGATGCACTTTCTGGGAACACGGACTTGGATACTAGCTTATCTGCCTGGTCGTACAAGTTGTAACGGAGGTAATTTCGCAACAGGCAGTTCAGAAGGACTGCCTGACCTTCGAAGTCATTCCTCAACGTAGCAGTTCGGAGCTGACTGTGAAGAAAGCTACAAAATAAAAATAAAAAACACGGCCAATATTAATTAAAACAATGGGTGGTCTCATAAATGTAGCAAGTTGTATAGTGGACTAGAACGTTTGGGAGTTGTTGCAGTACGACTTTCTCGGCAAAACTCATGGATGCAATAATTCAACCAGCAGAATGGCCAAAAAAAATGTACAGCTGTGAACGGGCATTAGTTTTGCCGGAATTGAACTAATTTTTTACTCGAAGAAACTGTAAAGTTAGTAATACTGTACATCGTATCTCAGTTTCTTCAGATTTATCGACTTCGCTGCAGCAGAAAATGTTATTAAAATAACACACAAAGTTCGCTAAACTCCACATCACAAAGTTAAGTGATCTTTGTTGCGTTATTTTAATAACGGATCGTCATATTCACAGTATGAATTGCAGCGATGTTTTCCAAAAAATGTTGCACAAGGTTGAAAGTTCATTGTTAAACAGGTTGAAAAATTTAAACTATTGAAAATATTTGCAAAACCAGAGCTTCCCATTTTAAGCCTTTTTTTCGTGCAAGAATAAAACGTCCATCATTAGATTCAAAATTTAGAGCATCCGCAATGACATCATAACTACAAGAATAACCATTTAGACACTCAAGTCTACAGTCTTCTGAAGAAAAATTTAAACTATTGAAAATATTTGCAAAACCGGAGCTTCCCATTTTAAGCCTTTTTTTCGTGCAAGAATAAAACGTCCATCATTAGATTCAAAATTTGGAGCATCCGCAATGACATCATAACTACAAGAATAACCATTTAGACACTCAAGTCTACAGTCTTCTGAAGAAAAATTTAAACAATGTCATTAAGGTGCCGTAAAAATGTTCACTAGTTAGACCGTCAGTACCTTCATTTGCAATGTATAGAATGACATGGATTGCTCTTAACAGTGCCAAAGTGACGACCATCCATTTCCAACGCATTGATCTAGGGTTGTAACGATTAAACGTTTAAACGTTTAATCGTCGAAAAACGTTTAAACGTTTAGTGATTTGCGATTAATACTAATCGTTTTTTTTTTTTGTAAACCCTCCCTTTAAGCAATATGAACGCTTATATACGTCAGCAACGATGTGGCTCAAATAGAGTAACAACGTCGAAGCTTTTACAAGGAACTACGGGTCGAAAAATACTATTTTCGGCCAAAAAATCACCAAAAAATCGACACGAGAAAAGCTGACATTCGCTATGTTGTGCATCGATTTCTGTAAACAAAACGTTGTTACCGATGTCTGTAATTTTATGAAAAGCATTTTAGTTGAGTGTAGTCTCACTAAAAACTGCGAAAATGTCGGTGTCATTCTTTTTTTTTAAACTAGAAAGCCGAAAATTGGTCATTTTCGATCAGCGGTACCGGACGTACCATTTGACTGAGCGCCGCTATCTTGGATTCTTTGGAAAGTGGTAATTCCCCGGAACGTGGTAATTCCCCAGGCCTTTCAACATCAGGGGTCGAAATAATCAGGAGCAAAGTGCAATTTGCACTACAAAATCACCAATTTGCACCTCAAACTCACACGCTGGAGTGCAATATTTGCACTCCGTAGCTCAACACGTGTACAGTTACTGTAAAGTACTGTTGATGGATGAGCAATGCTTGACAAATTACAAAAGTGTTGTACACATATTAAAAATAATTCTTTTATTCCCTGTCAGCACCAACCCTTCCCACTGTCAATCGCCACTCGCCATTTGGCGAGTGGAAATCAGCAGTTGGCGACTAGGAATTGAGCCTTACTCGCCAAAACGGCGACTAGCAACAGAGCATGCCACTAAAAAAGGGGTATCTCTGGAACCGTATAAGTTAGAGACGAACGGTTTGCGGCATTATGCTCAGATTTAGAAGGGCTATATAACTGAATTTTCTGCATTAATACTGGAGTTTAAGAAAATTGCATAATTTTGTTAATGCATAAATTAGAGAAACCTTGCATCATACAAGACGTATTTGGTATGTAGCGAGTAGAAATTGTGAAATGGCGAGTGCTTTCTAAGGACTGCTGGCCAAGTGGCGACTGCTACTAGATTGACATTCGGAAGGGTTGCTGGAGACATAGCTACTAGACCTCAATTAGCATGCTAATTTACATGATTAAAGGTTAGGCTATAAGGTTTTAACATCGGGTTTGGCGTGAAGTGAATTTTTTTTTATGGAAGGATGTGAGATAAAGGTTATAAGGTTTTAATGTCTGGTTTAGTGCGAATGCGAA
>JAHWFP010215583.1:70547-92456 GCA_023313725.1 Lithobius niger
AGAAAAGTTGAGTAATGTGCTTACATGTACGGCAGTACGCACGCACGCAGTTAGTCGCTCGTGCGGTGCACCTTGCCGTTAACATGGATGCTGCGCGTCGCTAGTTACCATGCACACATGGCAGCTGGCCCAGCGCCAATATCCGGGTAAGCGAGCCAGTCCTATTGTTCAACCAGTTAGGACCGGATCGCGCCTGTTTCACGTCACTTGAAGTAATGCCTCAGGCAAGAGCCTATTGTTCGGCCCCGGCCCGCCTGGGTATAAAACGGGACAGAATCGAAGGCTCGGGCTAATTGGTGTGCGGTGGTCAGTTCAGGGCAGGACAATGGGGCAAACCTTGACCTAGCGCCTAATATGTAATGGTATGTGTGCAGTCCCCTAGCTGTACATTGAGAGGTGAATTAGGATTGAGCATTGTGTCTTGTGAATAATCGTCCATCTCCTTAGCAGCCACTTACAGTTGGACTTAGAAAATGTTGGGTCGTCAGTTTTTTGTGGACCACTCTGTATAGGCAGCGGGCACCATCATGACGGGTTACCCTGGGTTGCGGACTGGCTCCCCCAAAAAATTTAGCAAAACTTCGCACTTTGAGATTGAACAGAAACCGGAGTGAAACGATCTATGTGGAAGTCCAGAGTACAGATGAGGGTCTTGCTTTTGTCTTCGGTTCTGTTATTTAGTGCTTAAGGGGGGTAGGAATACACATCAGGATAACGACAGCGGGTTTAACAGAAAGTGTAGCCCATAGCTTGCCTAGACGTGTCCATGATTTTGTGAATTAAGAGGACAGTTTGACTTCTTACTTCCTCAGGCTTACAGTGATGGGGCTTGGTTGTTGAGTGCACATGAGGTTTCAGTGCCTTGAGTTTGTGGATGATCATGTTGATCCAACTTGTGAGCTTATTTGGAGAACGATCGTGAAAGGCGGGTTTGAAACTTGACAATCACAAGTTTGTTCAATTGAAGTTAAGTTGTCTGGTTCAAACTAGACAGGTTTTCTTTGCCGATTTTGCCCATGAGGTTGAGAGTTTGGAATGATGATGGGCTTCGAGGTTTTTTGGAGATCATAGTGTTGTGATTCGAAGTCCAGACGATTTCGGATGAGTGAAACTGAGAAATTGAGATGATTTGAGGCCCATGTGGTGATGAAAGGACCCAGATCATATGGTATGTTTCTTGTCTTGATGTGTACTGAAGAAGTGGATGGTGA
This sequence comes from Lithobius niger, assembly GCA_023313725.1. NCBI lineage: Eukaryota > Metazoa > Arthropoda > Chilopoda > Lithobiomorpha > Lithobiidae > Lithobius > Lithobius niger. The sequence goes on from JAHWFP010215583.1 coordinate 71,759, forward strand.
GGGCGAAAAGACTTCGTCTGGGTGTGACCCATGACATTGACATATTCGGGAGGTAAGACAGTGTTTTGAAATCTAGAGTTGTATCCATGTCATTGTCGGAAAGACTTCGGGGATGCAGATGAATGTTGGTCTTTCTGTATATGGATGTTGTTTTTAAGGAGTGTGACAGTTCGTCTTGTTGTGATGGCAGTTCAGATGAGATGTTCAGGCTAGTTTTATTGGTGAGGTGAAAGTTGGTGAGATTATGCTGGAAGTGATGATAGATTAGAGGAGCCAGGGTCGTGTGGTGATGTTCAGATGACTGGTTATCCTGAAGAGTTCCGAATGAACAGGTGAGAGGAGCGAGAGATTGGAGAAACAGTCGAACAGGTCAGTAATCAGCGACGATAGTCATGTAGATGAAAGGTGACAATTGTTGTGTTGTTGCTAAGATGTTGTTGCCAAGATGGTTGTGACAGTGAATCCAGTTCGGTGGATGGGACCATGGTGAAAGCAAGGATGGAACCAGAAGCAGATCTTGCTGTTTTCAGGTGAAGTTTGGAGGAGTTTCAATAGGCCGGAGGCTTGAGGCCTTTCATCGGTTGAGAATGTGGGGCGATGATGAGTTGTGAACAAATCAAATCTGTGTTCCATGACGAGACACAAAGACAATAGCTGGTGGGTGATGACAGTTATTTGATTCGTGACTGGGTGGCGCCAACCAGCTGGAGCTTCGGTTGGAATTGACGGAGCAATTCGGGCGGTTGCGGACGAAGATTGGTGGAGCGATTTAGGCGGAATGGCCATGCTGACCCTTCGTGCGGTAAGCAGAGATTGGACCAGAAGTACCTAATTGTGTTCGTTGTATGGAGAGATGGGTGAATTATTATAATGTTGGTGAGCAAATTCCTGATAAATTTTACTTTCGGAGAAAGTTGTTCTTCGGTAAGAGAGCAAGTTTTGAATTCAATCGTAGGTGAAGAGTTAGCGACAAATGAGGATGTGGCAAGTTGGCTGATGGAAGGTCCCGTCAGATGGCTCTGGGTTTAAGAGTTGCAATGATGTCAGGTTAAGGTGCACATGTCGTTGTTGGTGGGTTCGATGATGTGCGTGTAAAACAACCGAAGTACACAAATGACCCCTGGGTGAACGACGGCTCTATGACGGAAGGATGTGTTTCAGCTTGGTGAGGTGCAGTGTGTGAACTTGAGAATTCGGCAGCTGGAGTGAGAGTGTTTTTCCTGAACGAAGGATGTATGGGATGAAGATTTTCTTACAGGCAGGAGAGCTTTTCCCAGATGAAGGACGATATGGATGAACGTCTTCTGTCATACGATCGACTATCGAAAGGTGTGAAATGATGGTAAGGTTCTTGTTCCAGGGAAAAGAGCTTTGTACAGGTGATAGGTCATCGAGCGAGTGAAAGACGTTCAAGCGGTTGATTTCCATTGAGAAAAAGTTCACCATGGTGAATGATCAAGAAGTTTGTGAAAGATCTTCTTGCAGGTGAAGATCTTCTTGTGAGCGAAAGGTGAATGATGTTTTCCCTGGCGTTGATCTTCGTACCGGTTTAAAGGTCTTCTTACAAGCAAATTTTTTCCGCCAAGTGTTAGCTTAACTTGCGGGCGAAGATCTTCTAGGCAAAAGATTGCTCCAGGTGAAGATCTCTGAGGCAATAGATCTTCTTCCAGGCGAAAGGATATTCTTGTCGGTAACAGGTCTTCTGTTGGGGGAAAATTCCTTTCAGGCGTAGGATCTTCTTTCAGTCGAAAGATCATCCTACTGGTGGAAGATGTTCTTTAGGGTGAAAGATTTCCTTTTGGTGAAGATTGTATCCAGGCGGAGATCTTCTTCCAGGTGATAGATCTTTTCACGGGCCAAAGATCTTCTTATCGGTGAAAGCACTGTCTGGTGACAGATTTCCTACATGTGAGAAAAAAGTTTACAGGCGAAGGATCTTTTACAGGAGAAAGATCTTCTTCTGGGCGAGAGATCTTCTTTCAGTGAAAGATCTTCTCATGGGCGAAGATTCCCTTCAGGCTAAGAATCTCCTTTCAGTCGAAGGATCCTCTTTCAGGTGGAAGATCTTTTCTCAATTCAAAGATTACCATCAGGTGAAAGATCTTCTTTCAGGCAGGGATTGGAAGCTGGGGAGCGATGATTAGAACCGGAGGGAGGCGGGCAGCAGCATTGTGGAGAATGCAGTGGCAAGGAGGCCGACCGACTATTGGGCGGCACGATGGTTACAGCGTGATTGGTGGAAGAGAACCGGCAAAGTTGTGGGAGGTAACAGGCGAGGACTCACCGGGCCATTGAGCAATTGAAGTCGTGGAGGAATGAAGGCTTCAGTAGCTGAGATGGCTGGTGAAGGACAGCGGGTCCACATGGCGGGTGCCGGACGCTGTTGGTCGATGAATTCAATCAGTCCAAGAAGTAAGCATGTGCATTGAACAGAAGGAAGTGAAGGTGAACATTCTGTGATTATGAGGGTCGCAGAATGTGGCTTGTTTGTGGACGTGCAGTGGCGAGGAAGATTGTGAATAGTGGACGCCGGTGAAAAGTTGAGTGAAGATCTTCTATGATAAAAATGCTTGTCAAGGGAAGATCTTCTTTCAAGAAAGATTCAGGCAATAGAAGATGCGACGCCATTAAGCGAAAGTTTCAGGAGAGAGGTGATACGACGCCATCTTGGACTTTCGCCGAAAGTTTCACTTTCCTGAAAGATGCAGGTGATGGTCTTCTACGAGAGGCAATGGTCTTGAATGGATTGGAGCCGACGAGATTGAGGGAGATGCAGAGAGAAGGCTTCATCTTGAGGACTTTCGGCGAAAGCTTCTGAATCCAAGAGGCGAAAGATAAGGCAGAAGGTGGGAGGAATGCGTCTTCGGCGTGGGTTCTTGAGGAAAACAGATGGCCACCTGGGATGAACTGTCTGCTTTTATAGGAGGACTACGCATGGTGACGCATGCGCAGTGGGGTTGCGCACTGGCCGGATCAAGAGAGCGAAAAACCTGAAGACAGTTAAGGAGCATTCAGAAACTGGTAGTAGAAATTTACACGTAGTAGAAATTTTCGCGCCGACGACTAGAAAGAGAAATTGTCGCATAAACGTCCTTTTACAACAGCTCAGGTTATCTCGTGACAAAGAGAGACAATTTTACTAGGAAATACCTAGAACCTTTTACATACTACTACTGACATGAGCTTGAGTGCATTTCTGTGGTTCTTTTCTTCTCGAATGCAAAGGGGTGGCCACGGCCACGAATGAACCCGGGACCTTTGTCTTGGCAGATGGTAATTTTGCTTCGGGTTAACCAACTTTAATTTTTCAATACAGCATTTTAAAAGCTTTTATTTGCCGGCTTTCTAACTATGCAAGTGACAAGTTTCTAGCACTTATCGTTCAGGATTTGTGACATAAATCGTAAAAAGGTAGTGGAGTAACTTGATTCTTAAATATTATTCAGCAACTGGACATTGGAGAAAACGGAAACAGGAGTGTGTCGCTAATCATAATAAGAGTGTAGATCAGTATCAGGGTTCATAATGTCGTCGTATAACTAAGTTCCGGGTCTTTTCCAGCATTCTATTTTCCAACCCTTTTTTTCAGGATTAGTATTCTAGTTCTTACGCTAAATTTATTAAATTTTTTGAATATGTCAATGCTAGCAACGAAAACAGTAGCGATCATAGAAGAGGGGTAAATATTGCTTCCTAAGGGAAAAATGTACATATGGGTTCTAACAGCTTATTCATTCAACTGGGTGAATATAGACCGACAAGGTTTACACGAATGAAAGCTTTTAGCCGATTCACGGTAATAACCTAAGTTTTAAATAATATACTCCAGATTATTCCTTGAATATTTTGTTATTAAATTCCATGCGTTTCCAGCCAGATATTGACAATCAGCTGAATTCCATACTTTTCAGGGGGGGGGGATTGAGGCTTAATGACGCGTCGACAGCTAGGTCATTAGCACCAAATATACTTTTCAAGGCCTGGAAAAAGGCACAAGTATGCTGTGCCAACATCAGATGTGCCAACAATCAAAATGTACACATATAACCCAAGCAGGCCTGTACCACGCCCGACTCGGTTTATCCGATTATTGGTTAGGGATCGCATTACCGACAACTGATGGTCTTTTAAGTCATTTCATTTTATTACCGTATATTGCCTATTAAAAACATCACACAAGACTCACAAAAACGCACACTTTCAACTACTAACTGTAGTCGTCATCAGGTACCTTAAAGGTAAGTTCAAACTCTATTTACATTTTGTATTTCAGTCCAATACATGGTTCGAATTCGTAACTGCCGCTGTCTGCTATATACGGTCGATTTGTACACCCCTTCCCTTTGTATCACGCGGGCCGTTCTTTACACGGAATCTTCCATTCAACATCGAGCTTCTTTCGCAAGTCTTTCCCAATCAAGTTTGTAACATTACGAAATGATGGGCCTTGCACATTCAAAAGCGGGATCAGCCTGTTTTCATGCCTGTTATCTGCCCGTTTTCATATAGTAGATATTTCTTTTTCTCTAAGCTTTCTTTTGTTTTAGCTTTACCAGATATTTCTTTTTCTCTGAAAGTCTGGTAATGTTCAAACTTAAGCCAGTTCAGCCATACAAGTATTAAGTTGCTTCGGCTGACTTAAGGCTCAAAGTAAAATTTATAGTAAACAAAAAAAAATTACCTAATGTTTCAATCCTGATTGGGAAAGACTTGCGAGAGAAGCTCGATGTTGAATGGAACATTGCGTGTAAAGAATGGCCTGCATGATACAGTGGGCAAGGGTGTACAAATTGACCGAATATTGCAGACAGCGGCAGTTACGAATTCGAACCAGGTTTTGGACAGAAAAACGAAATGTTAACAAAGTTTGAACTTAATTTTAAGGTGGCTGATGATGACTACAGTAAGTAGTTGACAATTTGCAGATAGTAGACTATCTTTGTTGTGAAAGTGTGCGTTTTGTGGGTCTCGTGTGACATTTTTCAATCGCTGCTGTGTTTCACAGTATGATAACGGTGTTTTTATCACCTATTTAATGCCCAGCCAGTGGACTGTTAAAATTAAAGCGATAAAAAAGGAGGTGGGGCATAGCGAAGTTATAATTTGAATCTTACTTCTGTCCGGGGGAGGGGGGATGGGTTAGGCCCATCACAGAAACTTAAACCATATGCTGGTAAGATGACAGTAACTTGGCCTCTGCTCGGGCTCTGTCCGTGAATATCCAAGAACCCGCACATAAAGCAATATCCAACATCACCACACCAGAGCACACCTCTGGTTTCGCTTACAAGTGGAAAGCCTACCACCCTCCATCACCACCTAAAGAAAGAGAATAGAGAGAGCCACTGCCAACATACCTGGCAGTTGGTCCCACAACACGTTTTTCAAAATTTAGTCATGTTACTAGGGATGTGCGAGTTGAAAAATTTCAATTCAAGTCGAGCCACGCCGAGTTTGCAGCAGAAGAATTGAGTATCAAGCCGAGTTCGAGTATTTGATGGAAATATTTTGTTTGCAAGTTTCTCTTTAATTTGTTAAGATAATAAGAACAAAGATGGTGCTTAGCTTACTGTGTTAGTCATGGTTTTCCAGTTTTAAGGACATAACTTGAAAATAGTTTCAGTTTTTGACTTTTAATCCGCACCACTGGAAAGCTTTCGCCGAGACGATGAATTTAGTACATGTATATTGGAATGTCAAAATCGGCCAAAAATTGGCGAAGTTATCGCATTTTCGCCGGATTCGAGTTTTTCGAGTATGGACGCGAGCCGAGTTCGAGTACAACTTTCATACTCGGCTTGGCTCAAATATTTCGAGTATCGCACATCCCTACATGTTACGGTAGTGCGCTAACCACCGAAAGCCTGATGAAGGCGGAAGACTTGGCTGAAAAACTATAGGTACTGAATCCTGCCGAAAATTCGCAGAACAGAAGTCTGAAACTTCCTAGTTGGCGTAAGCAGTATTAACCTCTTCGTAATTAGAACATAAGTTTTTTCCACCATACGCGGACTTCAAAGCAGTTTAAACATCACATCAATTATCTTTAACTAAAATGACACTAGTAATTTCACCTAAACATTTGGTGCATCCATAAACTTCTGACACGGTACAGTTTAATTTACCCTTACCTCGTGCCCGTAAATAGGCTACACCATAAGCATTTGTAAATTACCTCATCCATAAAGGAGACCAAAGCCTCTCGTTCTTTGGCAGAATGCGTGTAGAATCCAAGAATGATTTTTCGCATAACGTTCACATTCAGCTTTTTTCGAGTAGACACTAACGTGCGCAAAACACGCAGAATAAAACGTGGTTCCTTTGTTGCAACAGCTTTCTCAATGTGACGAGCATGCTCCTTGATATCTGCAAAGAAAATATTCAAACAGCATCAGCTAAATTGGAGGATACGAGAAAGACCACACAGAAACTAAATTTAAATTCATCTTGGTCAATGGCCTATACCATACAAAAACAACATTGACAAAAATTTCTGATGTTGGTTTCAGCAAACCAATTTGTCACTTTTTTGTGATAAAAAATTAAGTAAATAGGGGCCTATGATGTATCTTACTGTGGTTGAAACGACTTGAAGTTTCTAACATGAATTTTGAAACTAATCTTATCAACCATTTTGCATTTATTTGCAGTCGTATTATTTAGTCGTTTATTTTTATTTATTTACCATTTTGACATGCATGTTTTACTTTTGGATCACTTACACAATAACTAAACACAAGAATTGCGGTAAGAATATGTTACGTACGCCCGATGAAACAATTTAATTACTGGATCACCAAAACACGTCACGGAGACAGCCATTGTTTTGCTGGAACGTGCAGAAATTAATGCAGACAGATGTCACTTTTCGATTTCGACTCGTAGCCGATTGAGATAGCTCTGTTGGCTGTGAGAGCTAAAGTGTCCGACGGCCTTAGCTGGCCGACTACTTCCGATTTGACCTAAGGCCGTCGGACACTTGAGCTCTCACAGCCAACAGGGCTATCTAGGGATAGTCCGATATTGATATTGGTATCAGTATAATCAGAATTAATCGGTTGTTTGCCATATCGGTATCGGACCTCTGTAAGGCTACCGATACTGATATTCGTTACGCCAAGAAACAAAACCGTCTTCGCTGCAGAACTCGACAGCTAGCGCGGCAAAAGCAACAACCAAGTGAGAAAAGCTAAGCTATTTGTTCAATTGTAATGAAAATGTACCATTTCGTTTCATTTGTTCTGACGTTTACAACGACCTACTTAAAATCTGAGAAGTTGAATGTACTGAAGCCATAAGTAGGAATAAGAGAAAAAATACTGTTATTGCTGCACAGAACGTTTTGGATAATCTTAGCAGACTGGAACCCACGCAAAATCAGAAACTGAAGTTGCATTTGTATGGAAATAAAATTTTTAGTGGTGTATTTTTTTTATTATCAACATCGGTATCGGATAATATCGGATCGGTTTTCCCTTCATCGGTATCGGATCGTATCGGTTAAAAGTCATATCGGCCAATCCCTAGAGCTATCTCAATCGGCTGTGAGTCGAAATAGAAAAGTGACATCTGTCGGCATAAATTTCTGGACGTTCCAGCAAAACAACGGCGGTCTCCGTGTCGTGTTTTGGTGATGTAGTGATAATATTGTTTCATCGGACGTACGTAACGTCTTCTTACCGCAATTCTTGTGTTGAGTTATTGTGTACGTGATCCAATAGTAAAACATGCATGTCAAAATGGATGTAATTGCCCTTTATCGTTCAGCTCAAAAGTGCATGTGCATGTCCTGGGCTCGAATTGTCAGAATAATGTAAAAAAAAAATTTTTTTAATGTGCGAGCTTCTTTATTCCAACTAACGTCCCAGTAGCAATTTTGGTTTCAATTTCAGTTTGGCAACCCCCAAAGCCGTCTTGACAGGACCATGGCCTCGGCCATGGCATTTTGGCTCTTGGTCTCCATAAAATACAAAAGAGTAACGTTAGATCCCATGATTTCCCAGAATTCTGAGTGAGGTGGGCCTGCATAAGCGGGAGGTACTGTATGTCAGCCAACACAAACACGAATGCGCCGATACGACATCTCGTTTAATCTACTTGCGTTTAAGTTTGCATCACTACAGAGTAAACATGTGGTATGAACGACAACGTCATAACGGTTAATTCGAGCTTGCTGTCAGAGTAGGCAGAGACCGCTACTCCTTTTTACAGTATTTAATTCAAGTACCGTACCTGACCAAATTCAACAAGGAAAGGGATGGCGAGATAGGGGAGAGAAAGGGGAGGGTAGGGAGAGGGAAGGTAGAGAATGGAAAGAGAAGGGAGTATAACACGAAGACAAATTTTCCATCTCAGTGAACATCTTGACAACACCGAGCGAAAACTGGGACACAAACCAGGGGCGAAAATGAAACCATGAATGGAAAAGAAGGAAAATTACCATGTCAAACCAAGCACCCAACGAATGTCGCAAACAAAACCCCAGGCGAAGCTGGGTTCGACCGCTAAAGTGAATCAATAAAAAAACTAGAAGTGGTTTATGATGAGTAGGAAATGGCAGGGTTGCACATGTCTACAGTGGTGTAGGTCTGCGGTGTAGTTTTTGATTAACCATCATCATAGGTTAGAAAGTTAACTATACCACGTGTAATGGCTCGTCCATGTGACTGGGATACTCTACTCAAGACGGCCAAACGGCCACTGTTCTCGTTCATCAATGGTTCACTTGTGCCAACGGCACAGCAGCGGCGCATGGTACAGATATCGCATCTTACTTTTTCAAGCCAACACGGTACTCAGACAGTACTTGCGGCTACCAAAGCCTCTGCTAATGCTTTGTATGTGAAGCACCATGGATGCGAAGCAGTACAAGAGGTATTAGCTTGGATTAATAACTACACTTTCGTTACGGGATAACTCACTTGCTAGACTTACCGTTCAAGCAACGCTGCAAAACTACGGACAGAGCATGGACAGAGATTCTAGTTTCTCAATTTTGCCACGAGAGCGCAACCTGCGGAAAAGACGGTTGAGCCACGTGACCAGCGCCTGCCTCAGAGCGTAGTTAAATAAAGAGCTATTGAACCGGCGGCCCTGTCAGCGTTTCACTTTCATTATCAACGCGGTTAAGTTCAGCGTACAAATATAATCATTCTGGCGTTCACCCACTTCAAAACTATATGTGGATACAACTTCTTGCTGGGAAATTTATGAAATGTAATACCATGCATGTGTGGTTTGCCGCACTGTCAGGAATCAATCTATCAGCCGCCGTGAGCGCACGACACCACCATCTTGGATTTGCCCGGAAGTAGAGGTGGTGAAGCTTTAGTTCGTAGTCGCTTCCTACAGATGGCGCAGCACGTTTTGATCGCGCAAGCTATAGACGGAAAGTTGCGCAGATTTCGGCGAGAGTGAATAGGGCTTGGTATTAGTAGCCGCAACTACCGTAAGGGTCCCACGTAGGGTTGGAGTGGTAACATGCAATATCTAGTTCACCAACTTCCTAATCTATGCCCCAGCCCTGAAGAATCAAATCCTATAAACCCTCCATTCGCCACATTGTTTGAAATACAGGTTATGCGGCACTTCTCCAGCTTAGGTGGACAAATTAAGAGCCTCACTCGTGCTATCGTGCTCGCTCCGGCTAAACACATAGCATCACAAACCGCAACAAAAAGCTTGTCCACCTAAACTGAAGGAGCGCCGGAACTTAAGCTAGTCACGAGCCATGATCCGGCATCCTGTCAGCTTCGAGCCGACGGCTTTTAACCACTCGGTTGTTCTTGCTCACTTTGTTCAAGAGGTTGAGGGCTTCTTTGAACCACGACAGTTTTTGAAGGGGAAAAATACATCAATCTCGGATATGTACACGAATTGTGCACATGAAATACTAAAACTTATCCTACGCAGACTCTACAATTCCTTTCTTCATGAATTAGGCCTACTGGTCAGTGAGAGTAATAATTTTTGTCTTATATTATACCAATGAAAAATAACCCAGTAAGCTATCTACGTGGAGAAGGAAAGGATATCTTAAAAATTACTATTTTGTCGATGGAATTGAACGTAAAACAACGTGTTCTTATCGTTCGTATACCCAAAAAATCAAATACCCGGTAAGCTAGGCAAATTGTCAACAAACCTTCGACAGTAAGTAAATCGGCGTCAGCTTTATTTCCGTCTCCATCACCTACTGGACTGTCGGCGTTCTTCATCTCCACGTCTACAGGCGACTGATCGGGAACCATTCTCTAGATTATTGAGAAAAAGTACCAAAAATTAGCGAAAAAAGACTGCACGATGATTTAGCAGTCTCGGAGTCAGCGTTCCGGAAGTAGCGCCGAGCTAAAGGATCGCGACAACCCAAAAGCCCGCCTGAACACTATAATCGATAAGCAAACTTATGCTAAGGCCAACTGGGATAGAAACTCTCTTCCTCGCTATTCACTAATACATTAAAAAAAAAAAAGAAACAACACTCAGCCACCACTAACCGAAAAAAAAGGAGGGGGGGAGACGAAGGGAAGCTCAAAAGTAACCGTTACAATCGCCCTCTTATCTGCGCAAAATTTTATTTAAGGAGTACTCTGAAATTTCAACACAGCAGATGATGCAAGTAGTTTACTATACATCGTCCTAGATGCAAGTAGCCGGTCTTTTAACTTCTACTTTATAGGATAAAAGAACCCAGCCACTCCTCACAATATGCACGCACTTGTTAATCCTACCGAAAATCAGAATAGTGTTGCGTCATTGTGATCAGGACGTCAGGTCGAATTTTAGGCCCCTTTCACACATTGCATAAAGACTGCGAACAGCTGCGTGCCTTTACTGTTATTCGGGGCAGTCACTCTAAATGTGGTATAATTCTTGATATTAATTGTTGATTGATTTCTGTAAAAGATTTATTAAGTGTTTCTTTTTTTTTCAAATATTTCAGTAACTATGTGGCTGGGGGAAGGGGGGAGAAATTTACGTTAAGTTAGGTTTACAAAAATTGCTGTTTTGGTGACAAAAGACATGTAAGAACTCTTCATACGGTAAGTCTTTCAGGGTAGGAGGAATTTTTTTAAGTTGTATCTGAATCGCCTCGATGGTTTTCTTATCTTTCACAAATTATGGGTTCCGGACTTTGACGCAATAATCGAGATGAGGTTTAAAATAAAATCCATACAGTTATTAAATTATAAAAGTTATAAAAATATAAGTCTGCAAAGGCCAAAGCCTGTGGTGCCCACTGCCCAGGAGTAGAAGCTCCCAAGGTAAGCTATTTACTTGCAACGAATTGATCATATCGGTTTTTGAAAGAATTCACAATTCCGCTTAACGATATCATGACCCATTCAACATTTTAATGGTCTCAATCAATGATCAGGTCACCCCTGACCCACCTTTCCTACAATGTAGGCAGCTGGAGTTCGTCAAGTCTTTCACTGTATGGCATGTCTGATTGCAGGACAAAGTTTGATGAAGCAATGCTGCACATACTCGATTGCTTCGCAGTTATCTTTCCCTGTTTAGTTCCAAGCAGGCGCACAGAACTCGAGGGATGGCTGGATGAAGTTTTAATCAGGAGCTTCACATCCACTTTGTCGATGGAAGTAGGGATGTGCCTGAAGAAAACGGCGAGTTTATTAGCTTTGCCGATGACTTTACAGTGGTGACCACCCCCGAGGTCTCTCACACTGGCAGCAACGTTGAGTGCTACGACATCAAGGGTTTAAGTCCTCGTCTGATTATTGTTACCAAGATGGGGGAAGACTTTGCATTTTGTGGCGTTAAAACGGACATCGTTCTGGTTTTCCCAATCTGCAATACGATCGAGGTCCTCCTGCAAGAGGAATTGTACTTCCCCACTTCTCGCAGAATAATAGAGTTTCAAGTCATCTGCATAAAGCAGGCTGAGTAAGGAATGCAAAAATCCATCTAATGATGGCTGTGTTTGCTTTAGCAAGACAAAATCCTTCAATGATCTTGTGGTGGTGGTGGTGGTGGGGGGGGGGGGGGGGGGGGTGGAAGGGAATGCTTTGTGGATGTCCATGTAGATGTTGTCTAATGGTTCTTCTCGATCCATGGCTTCCATCTAGGTGTTGGAGAGCCAGCAAGTAAGTTTGTAAGGTAGGATCTTCCTTTGATGAACCCATGTTGCTCATCAGCAAGTAATCCATTATCTTGGAAATGTTCAATTACGTGGTCCTGAACCATTCTCTCGAGTAATTTTTGCATGGTTCTTGCCTTGAGGTACCATAACGCTTCTTGATTCGGTCAAGCATCTGGTTGGCTCTGCCTGTAGCAATATGATATTGGGTAGCCACCTTCATATCCCTGGTGAAAGTGACACACAGTGTTTCGGTCCTTTTGTTATTACCAAGAATTTCATTTGTTCCTGTTATTACTAATGAAAGTATTATCAGGCGCCTATAGGATCCTGGTATTATTAATGGTGTGACCAAAACCAGTGTTGTTTTTGCCAAGGTGAAGACCAGAACACTTGCCAACGTTGCAAGAGAGCTTTACAACTTCTGACATACATTGAGATCTCTTTGCAGGGAATTCCTGTCGACGTAGGAATGAATGTCACGATAAAGCTGATTGACATCCTCAGCAAAAATATTGCACAAGTTATTGACGATACCAGGCAACTCAATTGATACCAAAAGTTTACAACTCATACGCAAGTCTGAGGCATACTAAGCATAATGGAAAATGGGAGGTTTCCATTGGGGCCAATGCTTGTCGGGGGGACTACAACATTTTTTTCATGATGACTGATTTCTACAAAATGCAACAAGAGAGGGGCCTATGTTAACCATTTCCCGGGCCTAAATGGCCCACCAGTACATCCCTGATGAGAGTCGTAAATTTTTGTTGGTATGTAACAGGAAGAGCAGGGATCCCGAGACAGAGCTCTCCGATACTCCACTTGTAACACTGGTCCACTTGGAGAAAACACTTCCAACAGAAACACGTTCTGCGGTTGGAAATAAGGTTTGCAGATACAAGAAAGGATGTTACCCATGATTCCCACGTTATTTAATTTCTGGAATAGCACCCCGTGTGAAATGGAGTCGAAAGCTTTTGAAAGATTGAGTAAAATAACATCACACGAGTCACTTTCATTTGAGAACTTAGTCCACTCATTTAGGGACTCAGTCAGATTAGTGAGACAAGAGAAACCTGTGCAGAAGCAATGATGGTAATTTCTAAGCAAAATTTGTAGTTAACTGCTCCCTGATGATAGTTTCAAAAACCTTGCTGACTCGTGTTCATTTCGCTTTTGGTATAATTGGCTGAGAGTTACACGAGTTTGTCCTATCCCCACCCTTGTGAATCAGGACAATATTGTCGAGCTGCAACACATGAACTCCTCAAAGATGATTTTGAGTACATGGCTAAGTCCAACTGCACGGTTCTTAAAAAAAGCAGCGTGGACACCATCAGATCCAGTGGCTTTGTATTTGCAGCTAACTTCCTGATATGCTCCTCGATCGAGGTTGTTAACGACACCTCTCCCATTCTACTCTGACTTTGGTCCAAGCTCTGACCTTGGCTCTTACAAAAGTTAATAAAACCTTCTTCTTCAGTGATGAACTTTTGGCTCTGACAATCTAAAGCCGCTCTCACACTCGACCCTGAACGAGGTCCAGGCTCTGGCTTGTCCCCACAGGTAAAACTTGAAATCCTTCCATCCGTACTCCTTTCCACACAGAACTACGACATCACGTCCAAGGTCCGAACTTTGGTTAATCTTTCTCTCGCTACAACATTTTTGGCACCATCGTTGTAGATATCTCCCCTCCCCTTCTCCTGTTTTCCCTTTATCTCGCTATTGCTTATCAGCGCTCCAAGAGTCAAAACGTTTCTCTAAGTGCAGCCCTGCGCTCCGACTCTTTCCACACTGAAACACGTGGTCGGGGGTCAGGGTCGGCGTCTCAAGCCCCGACCTCGAGCAGGACTTGAAAGTCGGGGTTGGGTCCGTGCCCAAGTCGGAGTCGAGTGTGGAAAGGTGAGCCTCGGGTTCGCGGCGGGCCTGGGCCGGATTCGAACTTTTTACCCAATGTGGAAGGGGTATAAGTTAGGAGAATTCAGGGCCTCGTTAGGATGGAAAACAGATCTGAAAAACTCATTAAGTCCTAAGTAATCTCAAACAGATTTAAATTAACAGTGTCGTTCTCAAGTTTGAGATGGGATGGAACATTACACAGCTTTTTTCGTCTGTCTATCTGTAAGGCTTTACAACGAGCATAAACTGGCTATCTCGTTGCTGATACCAAAAGTTCTGATACGCATCAAAAGGCACAAACTCTAGTCAGCCAAAGCTCTTACAACTTTATCGACAAATGAAAATGGAACAGCATTTTCAGCAAACAAATACGCAAAGTTTCTGGTACTCTTGATGGCCGCAGTTGTGTGTAAAATTTACTTTCGGTATAGTTTTTCACGCTGGCTTGCCATTGAGCAATGACATCATCGGAGCCACAAGAGAGAGTAAAACAGAGCCACCTACCGTAAAAAGGCTGATAATGATGATAATGGCTCTCCCTTTTTTAACAGAGTGCAGCCGAAGCCGCCTAGCCCTCCAACACAAAAACGCCAGAACCCTGCCCCCCCCCCCTCAACCACTTCCCCTGTGGTTTCACCAACCCAACAGCAGCCTCTTTCCCACCTTGACTCCTGGCCCTTTATCCCTCCAACCCAGAAGCCACCTGATGGCCTCTTTTTCCCTCTCTCCCTCCCCATTTCTGCCTACCCCTAAGACCCTCCAGCCCCCAGCAACCAACCAGAACATGCTCCATCGTTTCCTTTCCCTCTCCGCAGATCCCACAGGTAACATCTTCATCCTCTCCCCCTGCTTTCCACTCCATCGTCTGAGTGTCCAAAGTCCAGCCCTAGCCCTAAACAACAGCACACCCCCCAGTCCCCATCAAGCCAGCTCTCCCACCTCATTCTGCTCTTTTCTTCACGATACCTCTCAGTGGACGATTTTCCTCTCATACCCCTCTTCCACGTTTCCACTTCAACATAATACCCCTCCTCCAACCCACTGCCCTCCCCTCCATCAACTACCTTCATAAACTTCCCCGCCAATCTCCTCGTCCTATCCATTCACCTGGTACGGCACCTGCGTGTAACAAACTTGTACACCCTCCTCTCAATCGTATCCTCCTCCAGCCCACGCACCCTCCTATCAAATCCAATCTTTGCCGCCACCTCCCTGGCTTCAAATGACGACCACCTCTCCAGCCGTAAACATCACCTCGGGCACCGCCACCCCCTTCTAAAGAATTCTTGCAACCTCGTACCGATTGTAACTCCACATCGCCACCTTCATAATCATCCCCTTAATCCTTCCCGCTTTTCCTCTCGCCTTCCTCCTCATCAACTCCAGATAGTCCGGTTTAGCAAAAAGTCTCAGCCCCAGATAATCGTACTCCACTCTTTTGATCCTCGTCTTCCCCAACTGTAGCCTCTCCTCCGCTTCCTCCCACCAAAAGTATATGAAACCAGACAACATAATTTGCCATAATTTGCTTTTGCTCCCACACATCTTCTCCCTCCCCAAAAACCATAAATCCCGATTTCTCCTTACTAAACTCGACCTTCATCTCCACTCCCCACACCGCACACACTCCAAGCAACTTTTTAAGTCCCTCCCGCATTTGCCTTCCACAATGCTCCGCAAAAGCTACATAAATAGTGATGCACTGAGTTTGCCACGTGGCGTCATCACTTGGCATAATTTCGAAACCTCGTCGGTTAGTTTGCAATTTTGCCACGTGGCCTAGAGATGGCAGCACCTAGCAATGACCCTATCATTGATATTTTAGTTGCCTTATTTGGCTGGTTCTAAAGTAGGAGGCGCCGATAGTGCACGTCAGAAAACACGGTATCGCTTAATTACGCCTTTCTCGAGGATTTTGGGCTGCTGTGAGACACCTATTAAAACTATAAAATGAAAACTTCTTAGACAAATAAAAATTTAATGTTTTACACTACTTTATATTTATTACCACTGTAACTTAAAACACAGAAATAATCCTTACTAAATTTACACGTTTACTACTCACAAAAGCTATTAATGTGAGCCAATGCCAGGAAAGAAAGGTCGCCACTGCGCGAAAGAACATGGCGGACAAGGGTGGATTTTTCTCCAAAACCGTGCAGAAGCATGCAGGACGAGCCAAAGAAAAGGTAATAAATTTAAGATTGTGCAAGAGAGACAACGTAAGACACCAAGTCCAACTGATAGGTATGGGTCAATTCCGTGAAATGCAAGTGCGTGATGCAATTGGAAGGCCCGGGGGCTGGGGTGAGGCAGGTATTTGCTTGCGATATTGAATGTCTAGTTTTCTCTTGGATGGCTATTCTCGGTTGGGATGGGTTGGTTGGTTGGAAGAAAATTGTGCGACGTGGGCTGAATAGCTTTGGTTGGGTTGTTCCCGTCGGCTGCTTGCTTTACCTTCTTTTTTTTTCTCCCTGTGTTTCAAAATGTCACGTCCAGTATGGTGTAGTATCCTTGCGAAAAGTGTTCATGTAGCCTACTCCGCAGCGCACAGAAGGCTGCAATTAATGTTGATGTGAAATCTAAGACATGGATTTTTGTGATTTACAGACAGTAAAAATCCCTTTTAAGTTTTGCCTAGTTTTGGCCTGGTCGTGCGATTTGTTAACTTAAAAGAAGAGCAGGTGCGATCGTTGATGACGGAAAATCAACCGGTGCCGTGTAAACCTCCAACTTTAGGCTGTAAGCTTATAAATGTGTAGGCCTACTGTCCCGTCGGTCAGCGGAAATTATTTATTTATTTTTAACGTATTCCTTTTAGGGTAGCGATCGACCACGTGGGTTGAAATGTTTGTTTATCGCCCTGCTCTCTAGGCCTTTTAAAATTTTCGTTAAGCAAAATTTTGCGCATCGATTTAAAGAAAATAAACTGTAGCCTACAATAAATTAGTTTATAGCAATACGACGTAACTAAAGAATCTGTGATGATGTCATGAAGTAACATAACAACGTAGGTTTAATCGAGGTTTTTGCCCAGCCCTGACCTGATTTTATTTAGGGACGCGTCACCGACTGTGTTTAAAAGCCAGCCTAGTTAGGTGCCGCATCCTTCCTGTTTCTGAATTATTCTTTCTCTTTAAAACTCGTTACTGAAGAGTTGAAAGGCAAGAGTACTAATTTATGTAGGAACAAGGTGGTGGTTGGCAGGGAGCCTATTCAAGCAAAGATGTGTTAAGTGGGAGTAGTAACATGCCCAACCCTGCAAAATACGAGTCATTTGTTTAGTGGTTAAACCTTTTCTGCTATAATTGCATCAGGCATTTTTCTTTTTGCTTTGCACACTTATTTTTAAGAGTTATTTTTAACCATAACTATAGCCATAATCAGCGTGTATAAAGAGCCAGTTGTGTTCTGACTTCGCATGCATAAAACCTTCGCATGCATTTTATGTTTTGGCTACTATCTTGTTTGGTAGGGTATTTTAAATAAATAATTTTCTAAAAATAACGAGTCATTTAAAAAAAAAAAAGAATTAATGTAAATCTTAGGCACTTCATGAAATTTTGCAGTTTTTTTAAACCTCTACCCCTTTTCTCCCCAGTTACATTAATTGTCAACTTCTGCAACTCACTGCAAAAATTGATGTCACAGAAGTTGACCCTCTCCCCATCCCAGTCTCCCAGGGTTCATCACTGATGAAGTAGGAAATAATTGAATAAATTTGTAATTTTATAGATTTTTAGGTCGGCTCTCTACCCAGAAGCAGAATATTTTCTGGCGGTCTGCGACAAGTTTTTTACAAACTAAAAACGGTCTGCGGGTTGCAGGTGGTGTGTGAAGGTGGAATTTTGCATTGTGCCGAATTTTGAGTTAGGCCCATTTTGGTTCATGAACAAGTTTCTTGCGAGAACTTTTTTTCTAGACCTTTTTAGGGTGTTTTTGCTAAACAACTTGAGAACGACCAAATCAATCGTCATGACAATAGCACCATTCAAAAGCTCTTGAAAAAACAGTTAAAATGGTGTATATGAATGTCAAAATCGGTCAATTTTTGGCAAAATTATCGAAAAAAGATGACCAAGAAAAAAAAGTGCAGGATAAATCGTACTGCAACACCGCCAGCCGTACTGCGACATAGCGTCGCGCGTCGCTCTGATTCTGCTACAGGGGCTTTCTACATAGGTTGTAAAAAATGAAAAAAAATTTTTGAACACATTTTTTTTGGTAATATTTTACACAAAAATAATACATTTTACTATAAAATGATGGTAGCATAAAGTCGGCCTGGCATTGCCTATGTGATTTCAGTAATTGTGTGATTCATCCTCGTCCGAAACTGATACACTCCACATTACAATTTTACTTTTACTCTTGGAGCTCTCCATGATCTGTTCACGGACAGTAGCCTGCCAAACAACTCAAGTTGGTAGGCCTAGTTGGTTTCTAAACACTTAACACTTAGGCTAACACTAAATTTTGTAGTAACGGAACGGTTGGTCCTAGTTGTAGTTTAACCTCGCTTCGTCAAACTTTTCAGTTGATAGCCACTGCAAAAGTTCTTTTGTAATTTTTCTTATTTAGAAACTAGCTGTCTTGTTTGCTCGCTCCATAATCGTTTTCGCAGGCTTGACTTAAAGTTGTTGTGGGGCGTAGTTCATTCTCAAAGTTGAAAAATCAACAAAGCAAAAAAATGTTGAGCCTCGAGTAAAAATACTTGCTTCCACGTTCCAAGGCATTTTTTTATTTTATTTAGGTATTTGATTTTCTTCAAGCAAATTGGAATTTTGCTTCTATTTTCATAATTTCCTGTTTTACTTTCATTGTGATTTATGGCCTAACAAGCCACTGGGGTTTCTGCTCGTTAGTCTTGTTTTAGCTGTGATGTTTTTAGTTGGCGTATTTATGTATTCTGCTTTTAAATAATTAAGAAAAAAATGAATGTGGCATGTGAGAATTTTGGTTAAAATACAGCTGGAGGGTTGCCTCCACACAAATGTAACTGAGTATTACAGTGCCAGCATTTCGGAATGGCACTGAGTCATAGAATCAAGTGTTTACAGGCACCAGCTAGCATCTGTTAAAGTTTGATGGCACTAGGTTTCAGTAACGTCACTAGGCCAGTAGGCGATTTCGTTACCAACGGCGGCAAAACAAATACCAGGTCAGAAGGAAACAAAAACGTCAAGACTATGTACTGCGTAGGGTTAGCAGAAGCGACTAGGGCTAATGTCTACGTGGTCCACACACAAAAAATGCACAACCTGAAATTTTGTCAAGGCTGAACATTTTTGTAAAAAAAAAAAGCGCAAATGGGGACTAGGCTACTTTTCTGGATTTAAAGTCCTATTCTGATTTCAAGAGTGGGTCCTACTTTTCGATTTAAAAAAAAAGAACTTCAAAAACAATTTCTATATACCATTTAGTGCCGCCATGACACTACACCAGAGTTGGATCGGGTTAGTTTTGCTAAAATGCCTTAGCTTGAAAATTATTTTAGTATTAGTAGGCTGTAATTGCATATTCAAAAAGCTTCAACAGTAATTATGAGAGCTAAGTAGGCCATTGTTTTGTACTCAAACTTCAACAGTAGTATTTTAAGAACTTAGTACAAGTAGGACATTGTTTTATAGGCCTGCATTTTCAACAATAATTATAGCACCTTAGTAGGCTGTTTCATAGCCTACTCAAAATAGATACAACAGTAATTACAAGAACTTAGTAGTAGTCAGCTATTGTATCATACCCAAAGTAGCTGCTGCAATAAGTATAACTAGCCTAAATGACAACTTACTAGGCTATAGTTTCATGCTCAATGTACCTTCTACAGTAATTATGAGAACTTGGTTGGCTTTCATGCTCAAAATAGCTTCAACTTTTCACGAACGAGTGGGTCTTGTCACTTGCTAAGTGCTATTAGTCAGACACTTGCTTAGTTTCCTGTAGTAACGTTTTGATTCATAGATTTTTCAAAAACACTAAATTGGCAGCTTTGCGTAAGTCTAAACGATTTCGAAGTCTGCATTGCACCAGTTCAAACTATGCAAATACCCTTTGCACATGTGCAGTGGAGGCAGTTGCAGTGTGTAACTATTCTGCTACTTCGATCACCTCCTGGTCCACTTTGTCCTACTGTGAAGTCCACCATTCGAGTGGCTAGACCGAACTGACAACGTTTTGGCTGAACAGATATCGAGAGAATGGTTTGGCTTTATCTTTGTAGCCTACAGGTTGGTCCACAAAAAACTGATGACACAACATTTCTAACTCCAACTTTTTTAGTTAGCACCCCTCAGAACCAGGATAGAATGGAAATCAACTCTAATGAAACGGGTAGATTTCTGTCCTCTACTGGTTTTGAGGGGTGATAACTAGAAAAGTTGGACTTAAAAAATCTTGGGTCGTTAGTTTTTTTGTGGGCCACCTTTCATTTAATGAGCACTGGAACTATATTTGGATAATTGAAAATACCGTTAATTCGGCAATTTTACTTTTGTCGAAGTTCATATTAAAGACTGTCACTCACGCAAAACCAAAAATCGTCCCCAAGTTCCACAATTCAAACTTGTAAATTTTCGACTATCTCAGGTAAGAGTCACGAGACTTGCACAACAACAACCACCAATGAACTTTCCGAAGTCCACTACATTCAAATTTCCCTCCCCTCTCCCAGTGAGCCTTGAAACTCAGTCAGCT
>JAHWFP010215584.1:0-25869 GCA_023313725.1 Lithobius niger
TTCACCTGCTTGATGGTCTGCGGAATGGGTTGTGGTGCTCTGGGAGTTATTCATTTTTAGTGTGATTCGCATTAACCTCCATCTCTTGCTTAATTTTATTTATAGATTCTCGCTCATGGTGTTGGAGATCTAGACACAGCATTAATTGGCAGAAAACTTTGTACAGACGAAGTGCTCAATCAATTCTATGCACAGTGGTATCCTGACACCACCACAAGAACAGGACGGCACTGTCAACAACTCCAAAGTTGTTGAAAAGGAAGGTATGGAGTTGAAAAAGCTGGTATCGCACACCCCCGCTGAAATATTGATACAGTAACTCCAGAACCGATTATGAGATACGGTTTGTGGTATTTTGCTCAGGAAATCACCGAGTATCTTCCTGCATACCTTTTGACTGTTGGTTATTATTTTAAAATTGTTTCATCTTAATATTTACCAATACCCGCAAACTGGATCATTATCGGATTGGTAAAGTTGGTTATCGGTCAGGGTGTATGACTATAATAAAATGATTATAATTCCTTGATTAAAATTGAAATTAATTTGATTTTAATCAAGGACCAGGTTAACACAAAACTGTTGATATTCAAGTACAAAAGAACCTGAACAACCAAAAATAAAATGCACTGCTGTCGAATCTTCCGCAGTCAGAAATGTACGTCTTCTACTTTTTTTGGCCTGATCCATACAAAATTACGCAACTGATTAGGGACAACCAAAGTATGAAATTACGGCAACATTCAAACCCTTAAATCCAGGAAAAAACTAAAGGACTTTGCAACTTTTGTACTTCTAGGCAGCAACTGCAGCTGATGTGACTGTGTTCATTTAATCAGCTTATGTGTGAAGAATGTGCCACTGTGCCACAACTAAGGCTGTACCGAACCGAACATGGCCGAACAGAGGGTGTTCGGTTCGGTTCGGTGTTCGGCCTTTCAAACGCAAAATACCAAACCGAACATATTTTCACTTCTAATCGACGGATTTTGATGTTTGAATACACCATTTTAAAGGTTTTTTTCGCCAGCTTTGCGTTGGTCCAAACCACAAGTTCCTAGCTCTAACGGTTCAGAAGTTATACGGGAAAATGTAAAAGTAGTGGAGACTTTTTTATGTTTAAACAGAGTTTCAACATCTATGGACTTACAAGTCCATGTGAAAATACCTACATTTGTTCAGAAACTTGTGCTCTGATGACTCTTTGTGAACTAAGTTCTTTTACATTTTAGTTTAAGATAGATTGGTTTGGCACATTTTTGTTCGGTTTTGAAGTGTTCGGTGTTCGGCTTATTTAAGGTATGTTCGGTTTGGTTCTGTTCGGCTTAAAAATTCTCGTTCGGTACAGCCTTAGCCACAACACATACAACGACTTTACTAAGTATTATTTCAGTAATAATAGTTACTGCGGTGCACATATTAATATTGAAATTTACACATGGTAATCATATTTTAAACTTTTAAAAGTTAAAGACTTTTATAGGCAAAGGCACTTTGGCAGTAGTAACTGCCAAGCAAGAAATACAGCAAACTAGCAACTTTATGTCATAATTATTGTTGTAATCTTATGTTATTAAAACCTGATTATAATCAAAATAATCATGATTACCTCCAACCCTGGTATCGGTACAACCTTACTTCTAACACTAAAAACGACATGATAAACGGCATAGCTGTGGACTAACTCGAAAAAAACCAAATTTGTTGCCCTATATTATATCAGCTGGGACGAACACTCAATGGGTCTGGTAATAGTAAATGTATCATCTCTCAGAGTTACTTAAGGTTTTCTTACTTTTAGTTTAGGTTTGCAGAAAGGTTGCACCAATTTCTTGACATCGTAATGTAAATCGACTGGTAAAGTAATCTTCTCCTCTTTCCACAGATTTTTCGTTGCAGCGGAGAGAGTGACGACAGTACGGCTGTTTTGGCTGAATAATTCATCAACCGCTTCATCTTCATCAAAGGTTATTCGAAATGGTGGTTTTGGTGCGCGCTTTCGTCTTTGGTCTGTGGCAGGTGGTTTATCTATAAACAAAGAAGCATAATTGAAATGTTTATAGGGCAGTTTGGAATGAAATCTTCAACATAAAAGGGACAAGGCGGCCCAGACCATGTTAGCTTCACACGGTTCGGACTAAATCAATATCCTAAGGCCGTGCAAGTTAATTGTTTGATTTACAGGCGCATGTGGGTGCCTTAAATTATCGCGTGTCACAATTTTTTATCTCAATCTTGGTCCACCCGCTAAAAGCAATATTTTCGCCAAATTTTGACGTTCCAGTAAACCATTTTAACCGGCTCGAAACGAGCTTTTCAAGGGTGTAAATTTCAAACCTCTACCTCAAACCATTAAGAAGTTATTTGGGAACAACTAAAATATTTTTAATACTAAATGACATAACAAATTAGCAGAATATTATAGTTTTTTAGGTTGACTGCATACTCGTTCAGCTTTGAACTAGGTACATGTCAAATGTGGTCAGTTAAATAAAATAAAATGCCTGGTGCTTCAATTTGCCACATCGCCCATACACCAAACAATTTTTTTTTGCATGGCCTAACAGGGTGGGGGGCCCCCCCCCTTCTATTCAGTAACAACCCAGTTACACCTTCCAATCCAGGTGTACACGAAGATTGTGTACATCTTTGATTTATTTATTTATGCAACGATTTCAAAAGTAATTTTTTTTAGTACATGCTTTAATAGTAGATTTTCGGTTATTGGGAGTTGGTATCAGTAATCATAATCGGGATTTGGTGATTTGGGTGAAAAGAAGCTGAATCAGCGATTTTTAATTTTATAATCTCCGATCAAATACCGATTAGGGCTAACATAGAAATTACATAGGAAGGATTTCACTTTTGAACTTTTTATTCTTGAAAAAAGATCTGAATATTTACTTCATTTGAAGGGTGTTGGAGCGAGTTTCAATTAAATATTTTTATATTACACATTCATTTTGTGGACGGAACTGTTAATCTGCTCCCATATTTTTTTTTAGAAAAAAGCAAACAATTGCTGTAGTCGTCATCAGCAGCAGCAGCCTACCAGACGTTGTCAGGAAGAGCTAGCCAACTGAATATCCGCCATGACTAACTGACAAAAACCGTAAATAATAACATTTAAAAAAAAAAAAAAGTTGGTTCTCAGGCCATACAGCTCTAAATTTTTTACTAGAAATAAAATGAAAAAACACTTGGAGATCAGAAATGGTTCTTAGAAGGGGGAAGGCATGAAAGTATAAAATTACCATTCATGTCATGTAATAACTATGGAAAAGTGATAAGCAGAATTATGAGGTAGTGCTCTTTATTTTCCACAAAATAAAAAATAATTCCCTAAATATACAGCAAATGAGGCCGAAAAATAAAACTCTGTGCCCGCGTAAATTTTTTAAGAACAAGGCCCGAGCACCTACTTTTTTTTTAAGTGGCCTAACGTTTTTTTTTTGTTTGTTTTTTTTTACATTTTATCTTTATTTATTAATTTGGTTTTATTTACAGACTTCACCAGTCTTGCAAATTTTCGATGTTTGAGTATATGCTTCTTCAGGCATTTTTAAGTACAGTTCTTTTCTCTGGTTGCATGTCAGCACACAGTCAGGATTCAAATTTACCGGATTCGTAGTCCCTCGTATTCGGTGGGCTGGATCTCTTTCTTACAATGTTCTGCTTGACTTAGTCTTTTTTCCAGGTCTCTCCCTACTCGGTTCCCTACATTCGTATTAGATGGTCCCTGAATATTCATGAGTTGAACTCGTTGACATGCACGGGTTCAACTCATGATATCCACGGACCCCTTGAGTGGCATCAGAGGTGCACATCTGCAGTAAAATTCGATTTTGTCAGCCTCACTGCTTTGTCCAACTCAATCTCGTGCTGCGTGGCCGTGCAATGGGCTGTAATGCCGTTGTCTTCCGTATTATTTCTAACATTCCCTAGATGTTGGCACAGTCTTGTTGCAACTCCCTTCTTAGTTTCTCCAATGTAAATAGCACGGTAGCCTTTGCATGAAACTCTGCACGCTGCCTCACTCTCCCTACGGCTTGTTCACCACAGGCTTTCTGAGTTTGTCTCGTTGGTTTCTGGGTGCGAGCTGTCATCTTCCTTCCAATCCTCGTCTTTAGAATTGTCATATTTTACGAATGCCCTGAAGGCATTCCTTCGAAGGACAACCTGGACCAGGCCGCTGATGCCTTCGAGGTAGGTAAGGGCTACCCAAGGGGCCTCTTCCCCCGCCTCCGCTGTTTCATTCGTTCCTTCAACGATACCCTTCTTTCTGCTCGTCGATACCATGGTGACTACCTTCTATCAAAGCCGATTCAGCCTTCCTGCAGGGTAGCCCAAGTGAAGGAATTTCCCTTTTGCGTCTTCCAGGTGAATTCCGCACCAGTCTCACAAACTCATAGTGCTATCGCCTTCAGCTGTTCTTTGGAATGGCAGTACGGGATTCCTCTTTAATAGACATTGGTTTGTGATACACTGATACGGTTCAACCAGAAATTGTACTTCAGTCCGTTTACGCCTTACAACCACAACAAGAAATGAAAGGGCCCTTTCGTTTACTTCTACTATAAAATTAGGCGAGCATTCCAGCCCGGAACTCTCGGTGAGGGAGGAAATGATACAATCTTCTCTGGCCATCTGGTTCTCTGTAGTAGTAGAATGCAAACTTCAAAACCCACTGGGAGGTGTTATGAGCAACAACAATTGTCTTATCCACCAATATGCTACAGACAGAATCAGCCACTCGTATTTAACCACAGATATAGTCTAGAGCCATAGGAGTGACTATAAGTACAAGTATCCCAAGGAAGATCAGAGTCAAGGCATCCTAGTCCCTTGCCTTCAATCCCTTTTAAGACTAACTCAGAATAATTTTTTTGAAGTCTTTTTTTTTGTGGTTCGTTTAAAAGTTTGGCATACAAGTTCTTTAGTAAACTTGCACAAGTGCACATGCTATTAAAACATTGAAAAGTTAGTCTTCCAATAGATTGGCTTTTATTTGTGTTGTCTATTGATTGCTGTAAATTTGTTTGCATATCGCATTGCTTGATGCTAGATTAGTATTGGTACGTAAATAAAAGTCCCGGCATCAAATCGGAAACGGGTAAAAGAGAACCCCTATCAAACCAGTATTGTAGTGGTACTGGCACAGCCTTAACATTTTGCAATGACCCTGCACTTGCACTGAACCTGATAAATACAAGGAAGTTCCTACTGAGTATGGTTTTACTTCCCTGAACACAAGAAAATAAAACCGTGAAAAGAGGACTAACGCTATGCCAGAAAAGAAACAACCAAAAACAATGGTTGGTTTAGCGAATTTTCGGTAGTATAATATGTTTACAGAGAACATCCACTACCTTCATCACGCAAAAAGTGTACAAGCACGCACAAAAATAACGACTACATGCTAGAGTTTATGTTTGAATTTTGCCGCTGTTGGCCGTTTGGATGGTACTGCCATCTCGTGCTGCTCATTCGTTGTTGCAGTTTGTGCCATTTCTTGGAGAGGCTTGCTGTCAGTTCAGGTGTAGTGATTTTCTGGATATTTTTATGTGCTGGTTCCTGTAAATTCATGAGTGGTCTTCTTTTAGACTGGAAAAGTTGAATGGCCATGCATTCTAGGGCTTGGAGGTGTGCGTCACTGGAGGTGTTAGATGTGAGGAGCACGTGTGTATTGTTCCAGGCGATGTCGTGTTGGAACTTGACGTGATGCATTTTGTGTGTCTTTTTGATCGAGTGCTAGCATGTGCGCGTTAGTCCTCTTCACGATTTCTTTAGCCAGAGTGAAATGAGCCTGTCGGCTTTAAAAAAAAAAAGAAAATAAAACCCACGTAACTGTTAAGGTAGAGCTTTATCATTCTTTCTTTTTTTAAAGAATTGTGCTAGTGCCTTCTAGTGCTGGGTGGTAAACCAATATTTATTTATATTTGCATTACTAATTGGACAGCATGTTAACTATAAATGTTGGACGATGGTTTTTGTCGTAAAACTTGCATTAAGCTAGAATGGGGGGGGAGGGAAGAAATAATTTTTTTTTCTATTAAAACTATATCAACAAAACACGTTTTTCAATAAAATTTGCTTTATTTACAAATGCGGTGTTGGTACCACAGCACCAGATACCACATCATTCATAAGTACCAGAGAAAACAGAGTACTGGGGTGCCAGGCTTGGTACCGGCTGATCAATTCCTGGAACCGCCCAACACTAGCGCCTTCCCAAACAAAGTTTCAAAATACAGTGACTGTGATTTATGGTACTTAAGTTTTAAAAAACGATTAAGTGCAAGTGGATTGTCAAGCATAAACACTGTTTAAAGCATGTCAGCAAGTTTGTTTGTTTGTTGGACTCAATTTCATTTTACCTGTTGAAGTGCAACAGAGTGAACGTACCTTTAGAAATGGGCTTCGTTCGCCAGTGGTCAGGTCCTGCCCATGAGGACATGTAGGATGCATTGAAGTACGAGTAATCAGACGGTTCATCAGCTAATACTGATATGAGGTCACTGACTTCTAGCCTGAAAATTGTTCCAGCTCAGAATTGAAACAGGTTCTGACAAAACGTCTGACAGTACACATTTAAGCTATCTACCAATAGGGTTGTAAAAAAGCAGTTAATTCACTTAATGTTTTTCGTTTTCGATTAAGAAACAGTTACCGTTTAAAGGGGTTTTCCTGTATTTTTTTTGGGGGGGGCCCCCCCCCCCCCCCTTTTTTTTTTTAATGATTGTGAATACCGAGGAAATAAAACAACTTTAAACTACGGTATCAAAAATCAGTTATCAATGCATATTTGTTTATAACAATAACTCATGCCTTTGCACAATAAATAGCTCTGTATTTTCAGCAAAAAATTTCATCGCTAATTCTGCAAAACTTATGTTAATGATAAAGCAACAATTCTGCAATACAAAATTAGACAAAATCGAATCACGAACGGAAGATAATTTTTTATTTGCAGTGTTACAAAATCCAGCACCAAGTAAACTACCGATCAAATGACTCACTTGAACTACGCAGAAATTATGAAGTGTACAACCTGGTATACTTTCCAAAGACCACTCACAAAGTTTAAAAACCATAAACTACGGCAGTGTGAATGAGTCGAGTTCCAACTTGAGTTCAAGCTCGACTCGACCCGCTATGCGAAAAATTTGAATTATTTTGAGTTTTTCAAGTTTTTCCTGTGAAGCGTCACTGAACTAAATATAAATAATAAATACTAAGGCTGCACTGATACCGATATTGGATCGGATCGGTTGCTGATATTTACGGTATCGGTATCCGCAACTTTCGCGGAAATATCGATAACTCTTGAACCGCTAGAGATTGCGACTTGCGGTTCGCGGCGATTTGCTCAGAAAATCACTGAGTATCTTCCTAGCTAGGTTTTAACTGTGGGTTACTATTTAAAATTTGTTTATTTTAATAATTACTAGACTTTTGCAGAAAACTACATCGTTGATGACAAATTAGGGATACAATTTTAGGTATCGGTACCGGTATTGGCAATATTTTAAAAACTGGATAGGTAAAGTTGGTATCAGTGCTGTCTTAAACTAATACTAAAAATGTTGTGAAGTTCATCTTGAAAGTTGGAAGACATCGTAAACGAAGAAAATATGGAAAATTCCAAGATAAAAGATATTTGAACAGTACAATATCTCGCAAATTTTCGAATCCAGGAATTCAATACTTACTGCGTGGAAAGTTCAGCAAGATGCTAAGGGCCAAGTGGAGCAATGCCCAACTAATACCACAGGCGCCGCTAACCGCCGAGTTTAAATGACGCTGTTGTCTGCTTGACAAAGTTTTTCTGTCGACTTGTGAGTTGTGTGCCAGGTGTCGCAAATCTTGTTTACTAGTATGTTTGCTGGGGCCAATGGCCAATCTTAGTCTTGTGTGTCTAATCTTAACATCTCCGGTGCAATTGACCATTGAAAATTTGCAAGATGTTGTACTGTTCAAATATCTTTGATCTTGAAATTGTGTGGGTTTTCTTCGTTTATAAATGCAAACCTAAATATTAGTGATGAATTTCAAAATCATAAAAAAAAGAAACCGTCAACTTCAGATCCAGACGTGTTAGCCTAAATGTAAACTAATTTTTAATTTAGATTACTTCGTTGGTCGATCGCACACATTGAAAGGTAGCCAGGAAGGTCAGCTAACTTAAAGCACATCGTTGGTAATATAGAACGATCAGGATGATGAGAAGAGAACAGCTTTTAACAGGCACAAAACTGGATTGGCTTCAGCAAGCTTAAAAGCAGTAAGGCCACGGAAACAAAATTGTTTGGTTTACGGGTGAGGTTTCAAATTGAAGCACCAGGCAACCAGGCATTTTATTTTATTTAACTGACGACGTTTCTTCAACAAGTAAAGCTGAAAATGTATGTAGAAAGCCTAAAAAAATATAATATATTGCTATTATGTTATTTGTCATCTAGTACTCAGTGTTATTTCTACGTTTTTGGCACATTAATTTCTTAAGTGTTTTGAGCTAGTGGTTTGAAATTAGCACCATTGAAAAGCTTGTTTCGACCCGGTTTTAAAAATGGTATATTGGAATGTCAAAAACGGCCAAAATTTGGCAGAAATATCATTTTTAGCAGATTGACCAAGATTCAAATAAAAAATGTTGACCCGCGACAATTTAAGGTACCCGCAAGCGCCTGTAAACCAAACAATTAACTTTACGTGGCCTAACTACTTGTTTGGGGCACCATTCCTCTGAATTTCAGGCACCCACATGAGAATACCTGCCATTCAGTAGAATGGAGCCCCATTCCCCATACAAGCAGTAGTTTTTGCTTGAAGCCAATCTGGTTTTGTGCTTGTTCAATTACCCCCAACTAGGTGCCCTTCCTGTCACCCAAAACGTTTTCTGTACCGAGGAGCCGGAACAAGGGCGAAACAGTCAGTCTGGAGATCTTCATAGCTGAGAGTAGTTGGATTTCAAAGTGATCAATTGCCGTCAATAGGCCTAAAAGAGGATGCTGGATATTCAGTAGAATGGAGCCCCATACAAGCAGTACTTGCTGCTTTTTAGCTTGAGGAAGCCAATCCGGTTTTGTGCTTGTTAAATTAGCCACAGCACAGTGCCTTTGTTCTCATCAACAAAGTATTCTCTACTGAACTGCCCAAACAAGGGCGAAAAATCTCGACGGGTGAGAGCAACGTGATATTAACACAAAAGTTTCGACAGTAAAGCCCTACAATTCTCCACGACTTAGCCGTACGGAGAAACCGTCTGCAGAGATACGTATGGGTGAATGCAGCGAAACAGTCTGTCTAGAGATCTTTATGGGTGAGAGCAGCGAAACAGTGTCTATAGAGATCTCTATGGGCGAGAGCAGCGAAACAGTATCTAGAGAGATTTCTATGGTCGAGAGCAGCTTGATTTCAAGTGAACTGCTTCATGTAACTTACAGGGTAACTTTGGAAGCTTTTTAGCTTTAATAAAAATAAATAAAACTTGAACTAAACTCATGACTCGAATTAGACTCAACTCATGAGTCATGACTCGAATTATTGGCCAGATACTTGACTCGGACTCAAAATGAAATCATCATTGGGCTCGCTTAACCCTACAATATAAAATAACCAGGTGGGAAGGCAATTTGTTTCTTGACTTTCATACTAGAAAAGGATGACAAATACACGTTACCTAACAGTTTTGGGCTTGGCTGTACATGCAGCTCTTTCTTCACCCATATCTACAAAAGAAGAAAACTCAAATAAATTGACCAATAGTAGTGTGCGACCCAATAAACAATTGTAATAGCCTAGAAACTAATTACGTACATGGGGTCAGGAAAAAAGAACTGGTTCTCCGTAGGGCTGTTTTGACATCGATACGTAACGAATAAAGATACCCAATATCATAGCACTGGTATCACATCAGCATCTTCCTTTTTATACAGTACTTGCTGACAACTTTTTTACTTTTTATGGCTTCAAGGTTTGTAAGGATACCGAATAGACTCGAATAGATTTGAAAAAATGGTACAGTATAACCTCGTTAATAAGAACTCGGATAACAAGAATTCCCGCTTAATAAGAACTTTTTTCAAGATTTTGGTTGGTCAGCTACTCAGTCAGCATAAATATATATGGCTATAACGAACTCTGTTAATACGAAAGTACGGATAAGACGAACAAATATTTACAATTCTAGCTTATTTTTACGAATTTGCTGTTCGTAACGGTTTCTCTTTCCTCCCCCTTGAATTTC
Organism: Lithobius niger; assembly: GCA_023313725.1. Classification (NCBI taxonomy): domain Eukaryota; kingdom Metazoa; phylum Arthropoda; class Chilopoda; order Lithobiomorpha; family Lithobiidae; genus Lithobius; species Lithobius niger. Next base: position 10,250 of record JAHWFP010215584.1, read on the forward strand.
GTTTTGTTTCACGCAAAACATCAATCGCTAGTTGACTCCATCTTGGGAAGTGATAAGAGTTTTGGTCGTTTGCGCAAACGCGAAGGTCAAGGACGAATGAAAAGAAAATCCCGTATACCGGTAGGCTACATTTTTTTTTAAGTGCAGTCCAATTTCTCTCGTCCGTTTAATAAGAACATTTTTAGCTGCCCCCTTAAAGTTCGTATTAAAGAGGTTTTACTGTAATACCGGAAAATACTACACACTTGAAATTTAAATTTTCATACTGAATTCTTAATTACTATAAATTAACATGTCACATCTCCAGCATTGCAGGGGTCGAATTTCCAAATTTTGAACCAGGTGCAAATTTGCACCCCAAATCTGATACTGGGGTACAAAATCAAAATGTTAACCAACATTGTGGTCTCCTATTTTATAGCCATTGAAAATTCAAACATTTAGCATCTCAATAATATGTACTGTTTTCTTGCACTTTGCTAAAACTCACTTAACTTCACTATTCAACTGAAAAACCTATACACATAGTTTAAGCAAATGTAGTAAAAAAAATAAGAGTTTAACTTCTTTGGAAGGAATGGTGTAACAGGAAATCTAATTCCAAGCTGTTTAAAATGCCGCAAACCGCAAGTCTCTAGCTTGTGCGGTTCAAAAGTTACGAAAAATTCAACTTTGGTGTGCAATTTTGCACTCCACGAATTGCTTCTGGAGTGCAAAGTGTGATTTTGGAGTGCAATTTGCCCCTGTGCATCCGAGTATTTCGACCCCTGGCATTGTACTATACAAATATTTCTGTTCGTTCACAGAATTAGTTTTCCACATTTGTAGAAGTTGATCAAAAGCAAACTGATCTGTGATGTTGATAATTTCCGCTTTAACCGACGCTCTGTGAAAGAGTGGCCCACTTTCAGTTCAGTGTTCCGCCCGCATTGCAATAACTGCATTTTTCTGCATTGGAAAATTCTTTGGTTCTCAAACCCCCCCCCCAAATGGTTCTCAACTATTGCATGTAGTAAGTTTAAAATCATTATGTCCAATATTTTTTGTAAGAATAAGTATTTCGTTAGTGCCTCACTCCATGGGAGACAATTTTTTTAACTCGCTGCTTAAAGGGTTAAATGCTATTTGTTTAGCCGATTTCTGAAATTTGAAATCTGCTGTAAGCGTTTTGCAATTCAACGGAAACAAAAATTAATTAAAGTACTGACTGCCTAAAATTTTGAAAGCGATTTTAATGTTTTAATGCTTCAAAAAATTAACCAACTCACCATCTTCTGCAAAAAAATCATCATCACCACCATCATCATCAAAGGGACCTTCATTTATCGATGGGTCAGGGAGGGGGTCTGGTATGGAGTCGGGATTGAAGGTATAATTCTCTTTATTGCTTGGATCCTGTAATTATATATAAAAAAAAAAAAAAACGTCAAACACACTACCGTACTGTAATCTTCATCTTATCTGAATTGTTAAACCTAAGGCAGTACCGAACTGAACCGAACATGGCCGAACAGAGGGTGTTCGGTCTTTCAAACGCAAAATACCAAACCGAACATATTTTCACTTCTAATCGACGGATTTTGATGTTTGAATACACCATTTTGAAGGTTTTTTTGCCAGCATTTTGTTGGTCCAAACCACAAGCTTCTAGCTCTGACGGTTCATAAGTTATAAGGTACATGTAAAAGTAGTGGATATTTTTTTTACGTTTCAACATGTATGGGCTTACAAGTCCATGCGAAAATACCTACATTTGCTAAGAAACTTGGGCTTGATGAATCTTCGTGAACCGAGTTCTTTTACATTTTAGTTTAAGATTGATTGGGTTGGTAGATTTTTGTTCGGTTCGGAAGTGTTTGGTGTTCGACTTATTTAAGGTTTGTTCGGTTTGCCCGGTTCGGCTGAAAAATTCTCGTTCGGTACAGCCTTAGAACCAAACAAAAACTTACCGTGTTTGCTTCAGGGACCCAATGCAGAAAGCTGAAGTCTTGGAAGTGGGGGCAAATGACTTTATCACCAGTCACTTTCTTTAATAGAGCTGTGAATTAATGGTGTCGATTAAAAAAAAAAAAGGGGCATGCAATTTTTAAGGATGTACAAATCCTGTAGATGTAAAATATTCAATAACCAGCTAATGTGGTCACCAGGACAACATGGCCAAAATAAAGTTCAATGGGAACGCAAATTATTTTCAAGAATTTCCCTCTTGAAGCACTGCCTTTAAACAGCACGAACGAGAAACTGTTGTTGTCAGCAGCACTGTGTACAGTACACTACTTAGTCTAACTCTTAAGTCCCAAAACACAACAATTTTTCATTCGTGTAATGTCAAAGTGCATTAAGTCAGAAAATTGCATAATTCACTACTGTCTCCAACTAGAGGTGTTCACAAAAGCAATGTCATTGGTAGCAAACGGTGTATTTTTTTTTTCCCGGCGAGGGATACTGACAATAGCACGTGGGAAAATTAACCCACTTCAGGCATTCCTAGCTGTGGATAGTAGGGGGAGGGGATGCCTTACTGTCCATTACCGTTGTGGGCAGGAAAACAAGAACCTTTTGCATGTACGACAAAACCATATAAATTCACACCAATGTGAACACAAAACCATACAATTTCAACGAGAACACAATGAGACATGCCTATACCATGAGCCATGGCTGTTTGCTATGATGTCATTCATTATGAGTTAGCCGCTGACGAATGAGAATAGCAGGTTTTTGGCCGTCTGAGTGGACTAGCCCAGTCACATGATAAGCGCGTCACGGCAAACTGCTGTGGCGCGTTGTTTAAATATCTACAGTTAAAATTTCATCGCGAGAGCAGAGAGGGGAAAGGTTGATTTTTACTAGATAGGGAGTTATGTCAAAAATATGATGTTAGGAAAACACTGAATAATGTTGACATCAGTTTCTTATTTTTTTTAAACAAGAATTGAATGATCACACTGGATATTTGCACCACCATAAAGAACTATGCAAGATTCTTTACTAGCGAATATTCTAAACAAAACATGTTGATTGGATTGGATTTTACTGGGGCTGGAACAGATAAGACTATTAGCCCCAGGTACTTACTCACACATCACACACTCCTTTTGGGGATCAACCGAGAAAGTTCACAACTAGCCAAGAAAAAAATGAAGAAAGCAAATTTGCATAGGGCTGTGGAGCTAACGAAGGAAACGACCAACTGAGCCACGAAGCATGGGCAGAAGCGTGTAGACAGCCGGGCCAATGTTGAGGCACCAGAGACTATACAACCTCTGAAGTTAAGGGCCACCCTCCTGATCAAAAAGTGGGCAGGCAAACAAGAAGTGCACGACCGTCACATCGTTACCTCCGCAAGCACATCATGGACCCAGGGCAGGTGTCCTGTGGCGAGGCGGAATATAGTTGATTCAGCCCAGCGACCCATCTCATAAAACGCCTGTAAAATTGCTATTTTGTCTAGTTCCAAAGAAAACAAAAACTGCTGTAGTACCGTAAATGGTGTATTCAACGCCTATGGGCTTATACAGTAAATTTGGCAAAAATAGGAGAGTGGGCGTTTAGGCTACTCTACTATTCTGGACATCTATCACAGAAAATTCAACGCTTTGAAACGATCTGTGGATGGCAATTTTTACATCCTTTTTATTTTTATTTTTTTTTATTTTTACATCCTTTTGAAGGGAGGAGGCATACGGGAGAGACGCCAGGCCTTCATGCAGGTGCTAGGAACCAAAGGAAAGAGTCAACTATTACCCCAGGAAGAGAGAAGGGGGCCAAGTAAGCACAGCAAGCAGTACTATCTTTATCATAGCATATAGCTTATAGTTAATTTTTCTGTAGAAAAATTACAATTTAGGAGGTGGGCGTTTACTCCACTATTTCACGATTTTTACATAAAGCATTTTAAGGGGTGCTTCAACTGGGTGTTTAATACACAATTTATGGTATGAATTTAAACTCAATTCAGGTCTTGGGAAAAAAGCGACTGAAACACGAGACTTCTCGATGAATTCAATGTTTCTTTGAGATTTTTTTGGAAGAAGAAATTTTGTAAGGCTAACCAAATAAAAATGTTTCTCTGTGTATCAAACTTACTTCTTATGGTAGAAAAATCCATTTTAGATTTTAAGGGAGGCCTGGCTTCAGGTTGGCGAAACGCAGGACACTTTGAATCAAACAACAGCTCTCCACTGTCATCTCGGCTTCGTAAGTTATTTAACAAAAGCCCTCCAGTTCCCCCTTCATCGAATTCGGACCTCATTTTTTGAAACAACGGATCAATCTGGAAAGTTACGTCAAAGGCAGAAATAGATTGTTAAAACACAATTTAATGGTAACTAAAGTGAAATTATAATTACAGACAACTTCAAAATTCTCACCATATATTCTAGTTCAAACTTGTTTAGGTTGATATTCTTAACGTTTTGTTCAATTGTACATTTTTTCCGGCTCTAGAAATGAGAACAATATCAACAAGAGACTGGTCATGAATAATTTATTTTATTTTAAAAGAAAACAAAGGTAGATCGATATAACATACCTTTTTCTTTTTAACAACAACTTCTCCATCTTCGTTTGCGCTTCCAGCTTGATCGTCCGCTTCCATTTGGTTTCCTTTCTTCTCTTTTTTATCCGCAGTACGCAGGATACCACCAACAATTTTGTACGTGTCGGCGTGAACACAGTCTACCCGATATGCATAGATTTTTGCACTAGCATCCAGCGTACAGCTAGCAACCTATAGAAAAAAATTCAACATACTCTTTCAAAGCATGTATACAGTAGTAATCGATACATATACAGAAATCGTCATATTGTCCTAATTCCAGGCGGGGTATCAGTGGCCTAGCCCTATGCATTTTTCGCATTTTGGTGAATTAACTTTTATATTATTATAATATATACTGTAATTTAAAATTGGCTTTGATGAAGGTGATAGATTAAAGGATCAAGGCAAAGCCTTTCTGTTATGCGGAAATCACAACTAAAACTACGTATATTGGTATGGTATCATATATTACATGTAAATTAATTCTAGCGTTGCCAGTAAACTAAAAGAACTTTAAAACTTAACTACACACTGAGCTGCTCACTACACTGAACAGGGGCATATAATTTTTTTTTCATGCCCACAGACAGCTAGACCGTTCAATTCATAAGTGTTAACCCTTCAGTGACATGACGTACACCCACATAAAAACTCGTACGCCCAGGGACGAAAAGAGAGCTTTGTGAGAGCTTCCTGGAAAGTTGGAAACCCAAAAGAAGCGAGTCAAACACAGTCTAGTGGGCATACTGAAGTAACTACACAAATCCACCTTAGAAGGACACCAAGGTCCAATTGTTGGTCTACTGTTTTCCTATTGTTGAATTTTCGGCGACCTTTCTTTTGTCTTCCTCAGAACTTCACATCACTGCTCATTAACAAATTACAAAAAGACACATCACTGCTTCATTTAAAAACGTGCTATTCCGTTTCACATGGTGAAACGGAATAGCAGCTTTTTAAATGAAGTAGTGATGTTACTTTTTTCGTATTTTTTGCACACAAATGTTCTGAGGAAGTCGAAAGAAAGGTCGCAGAAAATTTAACAATAGGAAAACAGTAGACCAACAACCGGTGTCCTTTTAAGGTGGATTTGTGTAGTTTACTTCAGTAATTAATGTCTTCTAAATTCCACTGTGCCAATTGGTTTCCGGGTTTTTAAGCACAGTCTACTGATCAAGACTGCGGTCTCCAAGCCAAGATGCGAGTTCAAATCACAATGCTGACCCATGTAAACATGGGACTTTGAAAGACTTCCCCGACCACGGCGAGAGTCAACAAATCCCATCACTGCAACTTCCTTTTCACTGTTGCCTAGTCGAGTTCAAGACTTGAGTGAACACAGTGCTAGGAATCCCGCAGCACAAGGAAAATCAGCGAACAAAAATTCTTGAACCTTTGAAGAAATCAAGGCCCCTTAATTACGATCCCAGAAAGTTGCAAACGTTATAAATTTATTGTAGTAATTATCGGTCACCTTAAAGTGGCACTATCACCGATTGAAAAGCAAACAAAAATACCATGGCACCATCTGAGCCAGTGATTTTGTTAACCTACACAGCTTGCTCCCAGGTGCACGAGCACGTACCAAATTTTCACTCAATAATTAAGGAGGTTGTGGCTTGTTTGTTTCGTTAAAAGAAATGCCGTTGCACATTCCTTCACTTGGTGTGCAAGTACTAGTGCCAGATTCTGCCTACTTTCAATAGGTGATAGTGCCACTTTAACTCTATAGCAACAGTTAAATTACTGGTGGTATGTTAATTTCCGGCAACACAGCAGGCAAAGCAAACAAAATAGATTATATTGGAGGGTGGCGTTCAAAAGCTCATGAGGAAATTCCCTGATTTTTCCAGGTTTTCCGGAGCGATACTAACACTTTTCCATGATTTTTTTTGGTCGAAGGAAGGTGCAATACAGGACTAAATTTTTTTTTCACATTTCACTCAAATCGCAATAACTATACCGCATTGCTTTGCTAAATCAAAAATTGCACTCCCCTAACTGGTACTGGCAAAGAGTAAGAAAAGGCCAAAATCTGAACCAAACTAAAAACTCATTTAACACGTAACGTTCCACATTACTTAGGCCTAAGGAGTAATCGCTTTATCAGAAATGGTACAAAAAGGAAATGAAGTTTTAACTGAAATAAAGTGAAGGTTTTAGAAGTAAAAATCCGAATTGCCTATTCCTTATAAGTGAAAGATTTTCCGGAAAATGTTCAATCCCTGATTTTCGGTAAGTATTTTCCTCTGAATTTTCCTCTAACTTCGCAAATTCCATGAATTTTCCCGGTTTTCCAGGTAGAACGCCACCCTGTATCAAAACGCATAAACTTTGATCGGAATATAAACTAACTTGTTTTATTGTTTATGCCGGCTTTGGCAATAAAATTGAAAGTCAAGCTCCGAAAGGCAATGTTTTTTTTTCAAAGAATGTGTTAAATGGGATTTATTAAATGTTTTATGTTTTTATTTTTACAGGTTTGCTGAGTTTACCGGATTGCATAGATATCAACAAATAATTTATTTTTACATACAAAGAAGCCGTACCTGAAAATTATTCATTTCGGAATCTTTCTTCTTGAGCATGGCTTCCATGCAATCTATTAAATGCAAACTGAATGCATTTTTCGTTGTGATTTTCTGCAACAAAAAATATAATACAATTACCCATGAAAACTGACCACTTAGTGGACAAAAACAATGATTATTTAAATGAAGATCGTGACGTTTTAAATCCCTGGCAAACTTATAACTTTTTGATTCGATTTCCTGGCTTTGCTCCTCCCACACATAACTTTTAACAGCTTCTAAAAAGCTTTGTAATTGTAAGATTCAAATTTCAGCCACTTTATCCATACAAGCATTAGGCACATGAAAAAAAAAAATTCTTCGGGTCTGAGGAACGTGCAGTTAAAAACAAACGGAATGTGCAGCTCAACCCTTTTTAGCAGTGAAAAGTAAGGATGCACCGATGTGCTAAAATGCCGATTCCGATGTTAAAAAAACATCGGCCGATATCCGATTCCGATATCATGTGGTCTGATGTTTAAGAAAGTAAACTGAAACTATGTACCATTTTCCATGAAGTCAAAAATAATTAGGAGGATTTTCTAAATAAAGTTTAAAATTTCTGTAGGCTTAGAATTTAACATCCAGAAATACCTATAGGCGCATCTGTCACAAATTATTGGGGATAAAAGTACAGTTTTCCGATGTTTTCACATCTGCAGCCTAAAACCGATGCTCCGATGACAAATGTAGCAAAAAAAGGCCGATTTCCGATGTCCGATGCCAACATCTGTGCATCTCTAGTGAAAAGTAGTTTTTGAGATAACTTTGCCAGAAAATAACAAATTTTTGATGTTCAAATACGCCAGCTAGCCGCAGACCATGTATGCCACCACGGCATCGCACCTCTCCAGGATTGTGAAGGTTACTACTGATCCTGTTTTATTGTTCCCCATTCCCTGTTGCTTCTTTTTCTACTGTACCCAGTTGTAAGGATTACTAAGAATAAATAAATAGATTTTAATGAACTTTTGAGTGCCACATCTCTCGCCAACATTCCACAAGCTGGCTTATCGGTCACAACTGTGTAATAGTTCTGATCATTTTTCAATTGTTGTTGATGACCAAAGGAAATGAGCAAAGACTATTTTACAAAGAGCCAGTGCTGGCATAGCAGTGTACCATCGCTGTTTAATGTTAAACTGGAAAGCCAAATGGGCTCGGAGCAGATTAATAGACTTTTTGCCTCTGTAGCCTCGTTGTTTTATGGATAGTTAATAGTTTGAATTTTCACTTGAGCAATATGGTGAATCAGGCACAGAAGTTATTAACCATGCTCTTCACAGTTTTCGTTATTAAAAATGGGACACTTCTGGCATTCCAATATTAGCCAATATACTGCGCAATAGAAAAAAAGCAATCATTCGGAGGAACCCTAAAAAGAATATACGAAGAAAACGACTTACATTTTCCGACGATAACTTAATGCAGTTGGCATAATGTTCGGCGACTTGGTTTCCATTAAGCCCAGCAAGACCGCTGAGCAAAGAACGTCTCCGATCACCAGGAACAGATGGACTCTGCTGCTGAAACTCTAATCTCTGAAAAAAAAAGTAGTATATGAATCATAAAATAAAGTAAAATATAGCCCATCAGCAATTTTTTGTAACCTTGGTCAGCAGAGAATTCCAGCAGCAACATTGAAAACTTAAGCCTCAGCAATTAAATTTTTTTTTCGAGAATGAAAGACTTCGGAATTCTAATACTTCGGGTTATGACTTTCAAGTTCTCATAATGTTATAACCCTCTCGGCCTTGGAATTCACAAAAGTAGAGAGCCACATGGAGGACAAAAAAGTAAGTCCCTAAGCAGATTAAAAAGCTTTGTGAGGGGGCTCCAGAAAGCGCAAGCAAAGTGAGCAGCAACAGCCAAGTGATCAGAGTCCTCATTTTCAAACTAAGTTTGTTGTATCGAGAGGTTCGAGAGTATGTTACACACATTTTCCAGTAAAAAATAATTACTGCAGTACATGCCAATACAAATTAGCCTCAATATGTAATTGAGGGTATTTACAGCAATATCATACATATTCGACAGTTCGTTGTTATCTAACTGCTCGTCTGTCTTCATCGGGTAGAACGCCTGGTACCAAAAGTTTTAGCTTTGCACCATCTTGTCTTGTAGCATTTGAATGTGGCGGTTTTTGGTGTAAATTCTGAAAAGTTTTACTCATTGTGCTGTAGGAATGTGTCACATTTATCACTTGCTCCTCTTGATAAAAGTGATTCATTCCTGCAAAACAAGGAGTAAAGCTGCTTCTGTTCAGAGGACAGTAGTCTAGCCAGGACCTGTAAGCGAGGAGCCACTGAGTAGTGAATATGATGACATGCAATATGTAGACTACGAGACGCTGCCGCAGGTGAGGAAAGGAGTTTATCTAGTGCCATGTGACGAGTGCGATGCTGTTTAAATAGGCGAGACAAGGAGATGATTACCGATGAGACTCAAAGAACATATGTCCTACACCAACAACGAAACCAGAAAAACAGAATCCAAACTCACCACATGGACACAAGGCACAAGATCAAGTGGAACAGCACTGCCACCCTGATGATTCATAGGTTGGCAGGATCCTAAGGGGCCTGGAATCTTCAGCTTTTTAGCACTTCAAAAATGCAAATGCTGTCTAGAGATCTTTGTGGGTGAGAGCTAACTGATATTAAATGATCAATTGGTAAAAATTGTCCTAGGCCTGGGTCTCAACCATTCAGTTGAATGGAGTCCCAAACAAGCAAACGTTTCTGCTCTTTCGCTAGCTGAACCCGTATTCGTTTCGCCCTTGTCAATGCTCGACTTATGAATCTACAGCATCCATCTACCCTGCGATGATAACAACTCACAGACCAGCTTGAGAGCAAATGGAAAGCTGCAACTACGCCTAATAAATACTGAAGGCAGTACCAAGAAGAAATCAATCAACATTGTTTCTTGAATTTTCGGGGAAAAGTCATTCCCCATCATCAGAAGTTGCTATGGAAAACGTTGGAAATTAAAAACGTCTCATGTTGGCCAACATGACAAGTTTTTTATTTCCAACATTTTCTTAGCAACTTCTGATGATGGGGTAAAGTCCCGAAAACTCAAGAAACAATGTTGTGTTAATTTTTTCATCTTCAAAAACCCACATTTCCGCCTTTTGGGGGCCGCCCCCCCCCCCCCCCACCCACACACACACACACCCCCACACACACACACACACACACACACACACACAATCATAAAATCTACACTTACGACGTACGAGGCCTTGAAAAAGGCATCGCCCATAAGTTTTCCTTCTTTTAGGAATGTTAGAAGACAATGCCCAGGGTTCGTACACCAGAGACGAAATCATTTCAAAGGCCTTTTTAAGGTTTTCAAGACCAACTCAAAGACAATTTCAATGCCGTTTTGCACACCAAATTGTTACGAATTACCTTAAAATAAATTCAATATTTTTGCTGGCATACTCCATAACTGAATAAACATCCATTTAAAAATTATTTTTTTGCCCCCATCGTGGGACAAGTTGATTTTCCAATACCGCACTTACACGTGAATACAAACGAAGGTAGTCGTATCGTTAACAGAAGATAAGCATTAGGCTGACACACTATTTTTTTATTTATTTATGAATTTAAGCATAACTGTATTTCATCAAACATAGTACGCTAACAAAATTCAAGGCCATTTCAAGGCTCTTACAAAATAAATGCTAGTTTTCAAGGCTTTCCAAGCCTTGAATTTTTGGTTTTGAAATTTAAGGCTTTTCAAGGAATTCCAAGGCCGTGTACAAACCCTGAATTCCTCACAAACCAAAAACGATATGCTTAGCTAATCGTTTTATATACTAAAAAAAATTATTTGGCCGAATACAATCAAAATGTTTACACTATTCGGCCGAATTCCATTGTTTGGCCATCTCAAAAACCGGCTGCCGGTGTTTTCGACTGTTTGGCTAAATAAGTATTTCCTCTTAAATGTTGATCATATGGGACGTAAGACAGATGAATAGTAAGATAACAACGAACATGGTCTGTCAAAAACGTGCGATACTGCTGAATGAAATTTGAATTTATGCGTACCCCGGAATTAAAGATTTTCTAACTTCAAAGTGAAAACCACATTCGTTTGAAATATTCTAGACTTACGTTTATGTATGAACTAACTACGAACTCTGATAAGAAAATAATATGCCTTGGTTTCTTTTATTCCTGGTCAACAATATCATCTTACACGTAATTTCTGTCTTTCCTGCTTCTCAGCTTCATCATTATTTTGCAGTTCTTCCAAATCTGCTCCTTCCAGAAGCACTTGGCGCAGCTGACGAGGCGTTCCAGGACTGCCGCTAAGTGGTACAACGCCGAGGCTTATCCGTGAACGAGCTGGAGAATTGACTGGCGTAACGAAAGCAGCTGCCATCCTGGTACTTTGTTTAATTAAACCTGCAATGTAAACGGTTGGTAAGCAACGCTTATGAAAGATGGAAAAAATGAATCACAAAATAAGGACCCAACAAAAATAACAAAAAAAGTTTTGGTTCGTCCAGGTCATTTCCATTGTCCGAACGTAGCAAATTGACAGGCTACCAAAATTGGAGTGAGGGTTGGTACTACGATATCAGGCTGAAGCCTGGAATGCATCAGGTCAATGACAACTAGCCATTTTTAAAACACTTTCAGCCCCGAGGTTTTTTTTTGTGTGTCGTTACCTGGAGCCTGGGGAATTTTGGGCTTTTACAAAAATTAGTTGCTCGGCTCCTATCATAGAGATTTGATGTTTTATTTTTTAATCCTTTCCCTTTTTTGAAATCCAAGCGATTTTAATGCAGGATATTTTCTCAATAAAACTACTGGTTGTTGAAAGTATACCGCTTTTACACTTCCAAATTTATAGACAAGTGGCATTGAATGCAAGATTATACAAGAGTGTAGTAAATATAGCTTTTGCATGCCATCTGGTATCAGTTGGTTGAAACACTGCACACTGAAACTGGGCACACTGGACTGAAAGTGTTTTAAAACTCCTGAAACCATTAACCAACGAAAAATACATCATTGAACAAGGTTGCAGATCAGGTTAAATTTCAGGAAGGAATTTGGGAAAAGTCACACCCACCGCTCCCCCCTTAATTTTTTCCCTTAGTAAATCACAAGAATTGGAAGTCACCACTAGAACACCTACTACGGATTTAGTTACTGCAAATACAGTTTTTTTTTATGTTCTTAGACTTATAACGATGCATTGTATCTCGACCTTGTCGCGATAAAAATTTTTATTTTTTTTTTACTTTTTTACTTTTTTTTATTTATTGTACTATTGTGCAAACCCCAATGCTTAAATTGTCATATCTCGGAAATATACCCCTCAGCTGCCGCATTTTTCTGACTCAGCCGAACAGCCGCCTGGCCCAGCCGCCAAAAAATATACGGCTAGAGCCACAAGTTTTGAAGTTTAATTGCACCAAAATGAAATAAAACCATCACGAAGTTAGTTGTAACTTGTCTCTAACGGTAACCTGCTCTTGACTGCCTTATTTTTTATAATTTTTAACAATATTCTCTTGCCAGCAACTTATGCGCGCCATGTATTTGTGTGGATATTAGCATACGTGGTTACTTTCGGTCGTTTTCAAGGTTCGAGTAATAAAAGTCAAGACACATCGCTGTGGAAGGGTTACTTAAAAAAACTGAGTGGTGATGTGGCGTTTTTTAATTTCAAGGTTCTACATGAATATTTTTTTCATTTGTGATTCATCTAGAAATCCATTATGCCTATAAGTCCCACCTCTTCCATTTCGTCATTTTCTTGTGCAACTTTTGTTGCTGTTATCCTTGCTTCATTTCAATCATTTAGCCGAAAGTAAGCCGTCAGCCAGCCGAATTTATAGTTAGCCGGTGGTGGCCACAAAATTTGTAGCTAGCCGCAACTTAGCCGAAATTTCTGTTAAGCCGGCTGAAAATGATAAAATATAGCGGCTGAGGGGTATACTCGGAAACCGTAATAGCTAGAAACAAGCAGTTTGCGGCGTCACGTGCAGAACAGAATTACAAGGGATCTCCAACCAAGTGTACGTGAGCATGGCGAACTGCCCCCAGCTCACCATTTCCCACCCATCTGGCCTTTCCCAATGCTCGCGCGCCACCTGGCGGCACAAGACAGTCTCTTCAGGGCAGAGCAATGATCGAATTGGCTGCGTTAACATGTAACTCGTCAAGCACCTGCAGTAAAGGTAAAGATTAACGAATTGAACCCTGGATTCGTACTTTGCTTGGGGAAGGCCAAGGGGAAACGATCACCCGACTCTTGTAAAGAGTTGGCGCCCGAACAGGGACTCGAACCCTGGACCCTTACCAGTACAGTACTGGACCCTTAACAGTACTGTTGCTAGCCATTTTATCTGTTGAAGAGTTAAAGTGGCACTATAACCGATTGAAATGCTAACGAAAATACCATGGCACCATCTAGCGGCCGTGATATTGTTGACCTTTATAACTTGCTTCCAGGTACACGAGGACGAACTAAATTTTCACTCAATAATTCAGGATGTCGTGGCTTGTTTGTTTCGTTAAAAGAAATGCCGTTTTGCATTCCTTCGCTTGGTGCAAGCAAGTGCTAGATGGTACTACATAGGCTAGATGTTGTCAGATTTCGTCTGCTTTCAATCGGTGATAAGTGCCACTTTAATTTACTGCACACAATATTTAAGTAGCAGCACAACTGTCTACTGGCCAAATGGCAAGTGCCTCACAATTCTATTCGTGAAGGCTGCACTGTAGGCAAAGGTTTTCTTTAATTAGGCTAACAAAATTAAAATGGTTATTCCAGCCTCAAAATTTGTTTTATCGTGCTATTATCGATTATCGCGATAATTTTAAAAATTTTAATCGCGATAAAAAAAATGCGTGTCGTGCCATCCCTTCTTGCAGCCTAACGTTGGGAACCTACTGAATCCATTCGGCTAAAGTCTAGAATACACCCATACCCGATATCCTTCTGAAATTGATTCCAAATGGCTCCAGCACCTTCATACATCCAGGAACAGTCTGTTTTATAGCGCGGAAATGTGTTAAAACGACTTATATCGGTCAATTTGTAGCTCCGCAATCCGTACATTTATACGGTGTATGCGTTCGCTCGAGGGGCCATGCGGAGCAAGGAAACTTATATTTTTTTTCGTAAACAGTTAAGATAAGCGGGTAGTTATTGTCAGTTGCGTGTGCTTTTGTTGTTATTGTCGTTTAGGTTAGGCAGGTACCGGCTTCTGTTTGGCGTTTCACTTGTAATGAACTGGTTTGGGTTTGGCGTTTCACTTGTGGTGCTTCACTGCGCGGCGTCGTCAGCCTCGAGCCTGCCGCGGATTGGGATAAAAAAACCTTGGGTTTAAAACATGGGATCAGTTAAAACAGGGGTTTAACGCGTTTCCACGGCTTGGAATCAGTTTGTAGTGCCTTTCCAGCCAATTTAAGGAAAGTTTTTTGTCTTTTTCTTAAAATTTGGGCCATATGCGTGAAGTAGACTTGTGCCATTCATTCATTTGGCATACGTTATTGTTATTCGTTGTTTTTTCCTTTCTCTTGTACTTGTAGTAGGCTACTACTTGAGGACAGATGACACAACGGACGTTCATAATTAATTAATATGCAAAGGTATTCTACTTGAAATAAATATCACTAACAGCTAGTAGCAACAAGAAATATTTAATTTCTTGGTAGCAACAATCACAACAGTAAAAAGGTTGAGCTTCCTAAAAGAGCCACTCGCCAATATAACTCGCCTATGTAAACATATCACCCCATTACCTTATCATCGTTGGATCCCTTCGAAATCTGAAGTATACCCTTTATACAACAACAAAATATCAACTCACCGTCAAAAACAAATCTTGTCGTACGAACACATGCTTTTTTTCAAGGAGAAACGTAGTAGCACTTGTTGACTTGACAATCAAAAAGGGCGCCAACGCTCATGCGAATTTTACCGGTATTCCCGTTAAGCAGAATATTACTGGTAATATTTTACACTTTGTTTTATCTTAATTTTGACACAAAAGATAAATTTTATTTGAAATTTACTGTAGTGATCACTCATGTAAATATTTAAAAAGTTTAAGCTAAAATATTTATTAGTGAAGAGCATTTTGCTGAATGTGAACGACCGCAGCGCCACCGCAATGCGTGAAATATACGCGCCAGATTTTTAAATGGTTTGTTTTGTGACCAAAAGCTCAATTTGACATTGACGCAAGAGTATGATTCAGAAGGGACTAATTTACAATTTTAATACAATTGAAGTTAGCTGTCATAAACATTTTCAAGCAGAAGATTGTGCGCTTGTTGACAATGAATACTCCAACGCAGAATTCTGTAAGTTGGGTAATAAACTTGAAAAGTTGAAAGTAACTCTTCTTCACTGTTTACTTAGGATCCCTATACGTTCTTATTTGGATGAATAACTAACACACTTGGTTGCTGACAGTATTCGTCCCTCTAAAATCCGTGACGCCCTGTCGAACGCTACGGTTAAAT
>JAHWFP010215584.1:35822-71748 GCA_023313725.1 Lithobius niger
TCGTTGTAAAAAGAGCGTAGCTTAGTGTACTGTACATTCAACTATTGATCTGCTGTTTGTTACCTGCATCCCTTGCTTGGGCAATTGCTTTCTCCAGTCGTCTCTGCTGTTCCTTACAAAGACCAGTTATATGCTTGCCATAAATTTGTCCAGTAAACTGTGATACAAACTGGCTGAGTAGTTTTGGGTTCTGTAACAAACGTACACTTATGCTGAATACAGTAGTTTAATAATTTTGTACAATGAAATAGTTTGTTTGGTTTTACGAGTATGTTGGTTACTTCTGTCACTCAACTTGTTAGCATTAAAAATAAAGGCACAAACACCGTAGTACTCCACGCAATGAAAATCATGTAAACCAAGAACCCCTTAATTTTTTCCGGGCCTCTCTTCTACTCTACACAGAAATCAACAAGTAATACTATGGGCGTTTGGGCTGATGCATTGTGGCTGGTGGTGAAAATTTTAAATAAGTAAAACCAAACTAGCACACGTCCTTATTTGAAATGCTACGAACTTTTTTATCGTATCACTAAAACAGGTGGGTAGATTTCTATGCTCTCGTTTACAGAGCATTCTCTACTGACGAGCCCAAACAAGGGCGAAAGAGTCTGTCTTAGAGATCCCTATGGGTAAGACCAGCTTGATTTAAGTGATCATCTTGCATTAATATAAACCAAAGTCTCATAGCAGAAATGAAGCAACGACAACCCCCGAAAAGGGAACCCCTACAATAAAAACGGGCGAGCGTGTCAATTCTTTGGCTCAAAGTTGAAACTGGTATGGTGTCGCCTTGAAAAGAAGTTGAAATTGGCACATTGCTGCTTTGAATAACAATTTGCTCTGTGCGGTCATGCACGAAGGACAGTTATTTTTCACACGGTACGGATTGCTCAGGTCAAAGCGATAAACTGGGAGTGAGGAGGAGGGCCTGTACAGTAAATGCCAATGTGTGGGGCAATGCGTCTGTTAGCTCTGCTCTTGCCATTCTAATGCTACAAAATAAAGAGATTGGGAGGTGGGGGCATTATGTCAGTTACCATTAAGCATACGATTACCCATTAACAGAACATAAAAGGTAATTTTTGGTTGTTGTTCGGGATGGGGATAAAATCAGTTTTGGGGTGATGATGGGACGGAAGGGGGAAAAGGTGAGGGAGAAGTTGGGAGATAGGGTAAAAATTCCCTATCGCAGTCAACGTTCAGGCAACAGTGTTAAATGATGTCATGCACGAAGGACAGTTATTATTCACACGGTACGGATCGGTCAAGCCAAAGCGATAAACTGGGAGTTGGAGGTTCCTTAATGGGGAATGCTGTTCTCTTTAGAAAATAAAGACATTGGAGCGAGGAAGAAGCGCGTCGGTTACCGCTAAAGCATATGATTACGCATTAACTGAACCTAAAAGGTACTTTTATTGGTTGTTTGGGATGGAGACCGTAGCAATATAATTTGCGCAAATCTCGCAAAAGGGGGTAGGGCAGTATTTACAGGGTGGCGTTCTACCTTGAAAATTCAGGGAATTTATCGAGTCTGGAAAATTCAGGGAATTTGATAAACATACACAGAAAACCAGTGAAATACAACATTTTCCAGAAAGTCTTTTTATCTTCAAAGAAAAGCTAATTCGGATTTCATTTTTTACCTGTAAAACTTTCACTTTATTTCAGTAAATATCCATATTCTTTTTGTTTCACTTATGATAAAGCAAAAACGCCTTAGGCCTAAGTAATAGGACATTACGTGTTAAGTGCATTTCTAGTTTTGTTCAGATTATGGCTTCCTACTGTTTACAAATTCCAGTTATGGCAATAAAATTTTTGATTTAGCAAAACAATGTGATGCAATTATGGTGATATTCTTGTTTTGAAACTAAAAGAAGGTGCACTTTTTTAAAAAGCAGATTTTCGCCAGCTTGCAGCTATGAATTGATAGATTTAACACAGGGCGTTAAGTGTTAACTTGAAATACATTACTCAAATTGGATAAGAGAAGACCCTGCAGTATGTCATATTTTACAAGGATGAGATTCACTGATCATGAAAAAGGCAGGTGTTCGCCAGAGACCGAGCAGCACAGGAAAGAACACCCCTTCCTTACTAAACTCATAAGCACAACACTAAAGCACTTCACAGAAATGTAATGCTGGGAAGGCAGTACACTCCAAAAACAAAAGGCAGCTACGTACTCTGGCCCAATACAAATCGAACAAGTCAAGTCAAGTGCACATAAAATCAACCTCAATAAAACAACGGAAATAAACATGAAGCAATCTGTCTTGCAGTCATCTTATGTCAACAATATCTGCTCTTTAACACCTGAAGCAACCTTCACCAATGTTGGTCGCCACTCGCCAAACGGCGAGGAAAATTCAGCAGTTGGCGACTTGGTTTTTAGTGCTACTCGCCAAAATGGCGACTGATTAACAAACCTTGATGCTTAAATTGTCATATCTCGGTAACCGTATTAGCTAGAAACAAGTGGTTTACGGCGTTGCGTGCAGAATTACAAGGGCTTTCCAACCAACTGTGCAACAATGTCGCTAGCCACTTTAGTTGATTGGAGAGTTAGTTTAATGCAAACAATATTTAAGCATTAAGTAGGAGCACACCTGCTAAAATTGTTTCTACATGGCGAGGAGGTAATGGACAATGGCGAGTGCATTTTAATGTCTACCGGCCAAATGGCGAGTGCCACACAATGCACATTCGTGAAGGTTGACCTGAAGTATGTAGCCAGTGATCTTTGCCCCATAATTAGCTCACTACAATGTTGACTGGCACGCGGTAAAGAAGTCCACACCACACGAAATGCAACATACACTACTTCTGCATTAGTGGTGATCTGTGTTCAAATGAAAACATGATGAAATTCTGTTTAAATCAAAATAAAGCCGTCTGACAAAGAATTGTAGTCATTTCAACTACTGTATTAGGGGCCAAATACCACGTGGCCATTTTTTAAGCCATTTTTACCCCCCCCTCTGTGGCCAGATCTTGAACCCCTCAAAAAAACCACGTGGCTCACAGCCACCCCCCTCCCCTCCAGGTACTTAAAAACAATTACATCTTAATGTGTTTCGACAAAATGAGTTTTCAAACTTCATATAAAATTTGTGTTATTCTGCCGTACCAAATTTGGTGAATTGATAGTTTTCGACACGAGAAACCCAACAAAGTATCTCCATACTCCACTTTCGCTGTTAATAAACGCAGCTGTTGGATTCGTGTGAAATATTTTCACCAATTTGTTTGACTATCTGCAACAGCCGCTCCGAGATTTGTAACCGAGACGAAAAGTAGAAAATTGTAACCCAATATGTTCATTATTACGTAGGCCATCACTGGATTGAATTGTCCCCGTAAAGCACTCAACATTTTAGCTGCAAAGTATTTACTTGTGTATGAGTGAGGGAAACGCAGTCTTATGTTGTTGAAGATTTCTACGACAAGCCGCGGTATCTTTCACCACTATGCGGGAAATTCAGTTCGGTTGACTGGGGCTGAAACGTTAAGGTCTATATAGGAACATTTTAAGAACAAGGCTGAGTGATATGCTATGCGTAGACTTTTGTACGTAAAATCACCAATCCATTGGAGATAGGGGATTTCCCTTCAATGCAGTAACCACGTGGTTTATTTGGGAACCCCCCCCCCCCCCCCTCCTTGTGCTTACTTGTGGCCAAAAGCCGATCTCTCCCAACCCCTGGCTGACCACGTGGTTTTTGAATGGCCTCTTCTCATGAATTGCCCGCATCTGCTGAATGTCCACACCCTAACATTTGAACGTTTCGTAAGACAAACATAATTTTTTTTTTTGCTCTCTTAAGCCGTCTACTAACTGTTTACTGAAAAATCTACATATATTCACAACCTAGCTGTAAAACAGAAATAATAAAGATATTTGTACCTTATAATCCAATTTAACAGGATGTTTACACAAAAGGCAGAGTCTTCTTTCTTTTTCATACGGGTTGTGCAAGTCAGATATTGGCTGTAATAAAAGAAGTGAATAAATCCATAGCTAGAAAATAAATGAATGAAGTTATTTCTTAAACTGTGGACATCATACAACCTCACGTAAGGTTTCACACCAATTTTTACAAGTTAAAAGAGACAACGAAAAATCCTTGTGTGAGATATATTTTTTGCCAGGTTTAGCAACCATCCTGCTGTCGGCATTCTTGTATAAAGGCGAGAGGTGTTCTTCACCTGCATGTACTAAGGCATTTTTCGGAAAAAGCAGCACAACATAAGCCTATGTTATAGCCAAAAACCTCCGACAGTGGCCTTGCTTAAACGCTGATCTAAACGAGGCAGGGCATTGAACGTTCTCCAGTTTTAAAGCTGAGTCATACTACGGTACGGGTACTCCGGTTTCCTCCCTCCTGCGGCAAAAAACAACTGTTTACGATGGTGGTTCCTTTCACTTAACATCTGCCGCTTGGGCCTTCAAAAAGCTGTATAGCTTACTGGCTGACAACGTCTATTCTATTCTATTCTATTCTATTCTATTCTAGCCTACTGTATTGTTAATTCCTGCTCAGCGGGTCGCCCAACACTGTTAAAACTAAAACAATAGTTTGGTGATTCAGGGTTGGCACAACCATCAATTACAATTTTCATTAGATTTTCCCATCTTTTCAAGGAGCATTTTGTACATTTCCGTGCACATTTTAATTAGCTATTTTGGTAGTTACACCGTGTTTTCTTTAACAATTTGTAGCAATTTCATTGACTCAGAGAGCATCCACATAAGGTGAAATCACTGCTGAGGTACACAACTCGACTGCACGTGGAGACGGTGCATGTATAGTCTAGTTGTGTACATCAAGTGTAGTGTGCAGTTGAGTCGTGTATATCAACATGTCCAAGCTTCAATTACATGTTGGACAACTTAAATGAAGCCTGGTCACAACCACTGTGAAGATTCGTTCGTCTATTTGCGTGTGTGTTCAGGTACTGTTCTACTGGGACACGGTAAAGTTTAGCGTCAGTATATGTTAGACGATGGTGTTGGCTAGAACGATTTACTGAATCGTCCTTTACTGATTTACTGAAATCGTCCTAGGTGTTGGTGTCGTTTCTGGTTTTGTCGTGTTGTTGCCGATATTAACATGTAGGTTTGGTCAGTTAAATTAGGTCGCTTTTTAGGCAACGTTTTCTCATATAACTTACCATTCTTTACCGTTGACCTCCACCATTTCAATTATTGTATTCTAGAGTCTTACGTACCATGTCATCAATGGGATTAGCTTGTACTGCAATTTCGTCCACGCAGGATACCCTCTCACTGGCAGACTCATCAAATGAGGGCGACTGTGTAACTTGGGGAGCCATTGATCGTATGTGCCTGCAACCTAGGGACAACATTTAAAATTATGAAAGAAGGATCTTGACAAAAATACTTTTAAATACTATAAATACCTTTTGATAACGCGAATAAACGATAACCAGGTTTTCTAACGATGGACGCCGCCATTTTGTTGGCTGCGGCGTCACCTAGCGGCGGAACATTAAACCAGAAAGATAGACGCAAGGTACTCAGTCTTTCACCTGTCCATTCGCTGGCACCCGAAAAATATTTTAGTTTAGATTGTTGCCCTGAAAAAAAATTATTTACAGAAGTAATACTGTACATTATATAATTCTATATTAATTAGTTCACCAGTTTTAATGGAATGGCTGATGCCGTTTTGATTATGGTAAAACGACCAACAAACAAAAAGCATTGTCATGTTCAGGTATGGAGTAGCTTGCCGATAACAGCAATTAAAAATTCCAAGATGGTTGCTCACGCTGGTTTGTTTATTTTTATGTGAGCCAATCCTCATAGAAACGGTTCCCCCACCCTATACACCTCGTATTCTCGGAAAACATGTCACACAAAATTGTCGGCTTAGTATGAAACACAAAAATCTTCTCAATGTAGGAGTATGTTTGCGTATAACTTGTCGAACCAGTGGCGGGTTTGTGTCAGGTAAAAAAAAACAAAAAGAGTTGCTCATTTTCTTTGTAATTGAATTTTTTAATGTGCTTTTGTGAACCGCCTTTTTTTGTGTGGAATTTAATTTATTGAATGACCTTGACGGGCGTATTACGGGGGCAGTAACTCCTCATTAAGGATTTTTTTTTTTTTGGTCGGGGTTTTATAGCTCATCTACAGGCAATCACGCAAGCAAAACTAACTGCGGTTATTATAATCAAAATGTTTTGCTTGGCAGTGCTTGAAAACGGATGAGCATGGTTGTTTTGTTTCTTAACACTTGAGTTGTCGAATGCTTAATTTGTATTTTTCTCTCCTGCCTACTGTATTTATTTTTCCCCATTTTGATGTTAGTTAGGGACAGAAAAGGAATATGAAAACACAAAGAAACTCCTACGAATTCGATACGAAGCAATTTAATCACATTGACAGTGACGGTGACAGTGAAATAATAAAGGTAAGTTGTGAAACAATATAGGTAACATGCTACGTGCACGTTACTAGGTTACGTGAATTTGTTTAGTTTATAGGCTCACCTGGAGGAGGATATTTCTTTATTAGATGGGAAAAAATTGGAAGGCGGTTGATACAGTGGCATTTAAAAGACATGCACAAGTTTACATTACACACAAACACACAAAAAAATCTCAAAAATGTGTGTGTAATTGTTGCTTAAAACGTTATGCTTTTCAGTGGATTCTGAAGTGCAGAAATGATCGAGTAAAAGAAAGTTGTGTAAAGGCAAGTCCTATAACAGATTGAGGTCGAATAAACAACGAAAGTACGATTTAGAATGCACGTCAATTGGGCTTCTCTGTCATACACAAACTGGAGTGAAAAAAAACATTGAAAAGCTATTGATAGCGGCGCTACAACTTGACCGTTTTAAGTCGTTTCCTTACATATCCTCGCTTAAAAATTAACTTCTGTTGATTTAGAAAGCTTTGGAGCCATTTGAATCAATTTCACGAGCGTCACGACCACCGGTATGATGCCACACTTACCTTGTATACACCTTGTAAATATCGGAGGCCAAGTTAATGCCAATTTCGAATCAAATGGACTGTAAATAAGTAGTAGTATTTGGAGTTTTTATTCCGAGCCTGAAGAATATAATCGGCTAGGTTTTTCCATCCACAGCAAAATTGACTATCGAAAATTTGCCAAAAGTAGTAAACAATCTTGTCTTTCTGGAATCTTGTGTATTTTTCCTCCCTAAGTAAATAATTTCAGAAAGATATCAAGTATGTGCCTAATGTAAACGTTAGCCAAAAAAGGCATCTTTAAAAAATTCTCGTAATAGGCTACCACCAACATTAAAACATAGAAATGTTCTAAAACTTTCATGTCGTTTACTTTTGAAAATTTAAGTTTAAGGTTCATCTTCACATCTGTTACGTGCAATTTCAAAGTAATAGATATTCTTCACTACATTATCTAAGCAAATTTTCGACAGTCAGGTGTTTATGGGGTTGGAGGGGCCCATTCGACTGTCATCTTCAAGCTACTACAACAACGCTTTCCTCATCGCGACCATTCATCTGCTATTTGATTTTGTAGAATGGTTATAGCCTCTGCTACTCGCGCAGGACCCTATTGAATTCGCTTCTTAACAGGTGTTGGATTCCAGGATTGAAAGGTCCCTGGATATTCATCAGCATAGCCTTCTCTTGGCTCTGGTGTTGAATAGCCAGGGAATCTATGCTTCTCAGGTGCACATCTCTACTAGAGTTGGGTACGAGGAGTGTTTTGGTGCTTCCCAGTTTATTCCATGTCAAGTTGCCATGTGGTGGACTGCAATGCCATTCCTTTAGACTTCTTCCCTTGTGTCAGTCCTATGTTGTTGGATTCTCGTGCAAACTCCCTTTCTTTTTTCGCCGACATAAACGGCATCGCAGTCCCCACACGGCACTCGTATACGCCTGCACGGGTGCTTTTAACGTGTTGCAGGATTTTATTCTCTCTGCGTGCCTGGTTTTTTCTTGTTTTCTTTTTCTGGCTTTTGGCTGGGCATGCTCTCTCATTAGGTGATCTTGTAGGTTTTTCGAGTTTTTTTTTATTACAGTGTGAAACCATTCTTCTTCAATCTACATTTTGGACTTTGTTGGTGACACCTTTCAAGTACATCAAGGCTACTCTTGGACTTTTGTTGGTAGTTTGCCATCCTTCCTTCTTAATCCGTACTGATCATGTGATTTAGGACCCCTGGAAGATAGCCTAACACAAGAATCTCCCCTAGGTTTCATACAGGTGTCGTCTTGCCACTTATCTGCGAACCTAGATACTGCACCAATACTGATACTGGATCGGATCAGTCGCCGATATTTGTGGTATCGGATCGGTATTGGCAACTTTCATGGAAATATCACTAACTCGGGGACCATTCAAGATTATAACATCCGGTCCACGGCGTTTTGCTCAGGAAATCACCGAGTTTCTTATTACCTATATTTTAACTGTTGGTTATTATTTTAAATTTCTATATTAGGCTTTTGAAGAAAGCTTGGTAAAATTTTAAAAATTGGTACGGTATTGGCATAGGATCGGTAAAGTTAACAGCAGTGCAATTTTTATAATGACTAATCTTTAACATAGCATATTCTAGGATTAGTGTACCATTCAAATAACAACTTATTGAAAGTTTAAGTACAGGTATAAGCTTTGCAAGCCCTTCGGTAATTTTTTTCCAGTTTACCGTTGCATTATTTACAAGGATTGGCGAAGCATGTGTAGAAAGTGTGATGTGACGAAAATAGTCTTGCTACGTTTTCCACCTATAGCAAGAGACTATATAAAAGGTGTAGCCGTATTTTTCCGACTTTGAAATTGTGCCTGTTTCTGTTTTTCGTGATGTCGATTTCATGTTCAAAGTAAGCCTTTCCACGTTTTCAGATTGGAGATATTGAATTTTCTGGATGCTGCTTTATCAAGAGTAAGTGCAAGCAGTAGTTCAAGCTGAGGCTTTTCATGATTAAATTGTTGCTGCGGAAACCAAGGTGACATTATTGATCAACACAGATTGTAATTTTAGGAGCATTTAGAAATCTATGAAGCAGTGACACCCGTTTCTTCGTTACTTCCTTTCCACCTTACAAATAAATTTGCTTTGTGTTTATTGAACTGTTTTATAGTTTTATAGGATGTAGCGTCTCGCTGGTTCCACACATTTCACGCGTTCCACACACAAATTGTTTTGGTTTGCACCCATTTTCATAGCTTTGAGTGAATGTAGCAAAGCTGTCTTGCACAGAAAAAAAAAACATGAAAAGGAAATGTGTTTGCATCATTTAGGTATATCAAATTTGAATCAAGCAGGAAAGCCAACTTGGAAGCAACCACTTTTAACGTTTTTTAAAAATACGGTGTGGCAGTAATTGTTTGCTTTGTGACTAAGATGCAATAATTTTTTTTTATTTGAATTTTTAATAGGATTGCAACGACGATAATGATTCGATTCAGAATAAAGCCTCGGCTGCTCAGAAACATCGTTTATTCGTAGGTATAACGCATTTATGTTTGTTAGTCTTGAATAGGGGAATTGAAAATAAAATGCACCATGCCCTAATTTAAATGAAAAGTAGTAGGTAAAAACAATGGACACAACTCTATATAGTTTGCTAGTTTTGTCTAATTTTATGTAGCTGTTGCAGAGGTAGCACAATCCTAGGCCACATTATTTTCATTTAGTTACATTTCATTTCTATTGATCATGTGTGAAAGGGATTGATTGATCTATGATTTGCAGTAGCAGTGAAGACTTGATCGATGAACCTTTGAAACATTAGGCCGTTATGGTTTCAGTATTTATTTTTCTCTTTGTAGATAACAATAAAGCAAAGCAAGAATTGGAACTAGCCCAAGCGGAATGGGATTGTGTTGAAACGCTAGAAACTGTTGCACCTGGTAACATACATTTCCTACACATGTTACTGGTATAAAGTGTAATTTTTAGTTGAGTGTTTGATGATATTCACTTATCTTTGTTAGGTCTCAAGCCCAAAAATGATCCTGCTGTAACTGTCACTCCATTAATATCTCTCCCGGAATTAGTCACCTATTTTTCAAATTGCAACATGACTGCTTACATGGTAAGTATTTTTTTTAAATGTACTTTCTAATGATTATGAGGTTGTGCAATAGTGATGACGTGATCATGCTGAGCTATTGTTTGCTTCGTGGCTTAGAAGTAGACGGATAATAGTCGGTCGTCAGCATGGTGTAAGATTGAATCTAAACTGTGAGGTTAAAGAGCTGGTAAATCTCAGCTGTCTTCCTTGGGTCCTTGCTAAGGTCTATGATTATTGTTTTGTACAACGTTTAGTTCTCTTTTACAAATTGGCCAACTAATTATTTTATTTACCATAGTAATCGTAGTGGTGCGTCTGACATATTTTCTGGTGAATAAAAAAAAAAAACATTTCCACTCTTGATTTACAACACCCACACAGTAGATGCAACCCTACGTCTGTGATTGCCTCTACTGGCGGGTGTTTTTAACAATTTTATGTCTTGTCATGACGGAATTTTCCTCACCAAGGAACATGAGTTTTTACTGTCGTTTAATTTAAAAATTGTGACATTGAAGTTCATCGTGGCAACTGTTATGCACAGTTTCAAAGAAATAGATATTTTTCACCATTACATCTTCGCACGTTTTCGACAGTCGAGTGTTTATGTGGTTGGTGGGGCTCGTTCGACTGTCTTCATCAGACTACTATAATGCTACTACTGACAAGGACGAAACGCTACTACTACTACAATGGTCGTGACGAAGAAAGCGTTGTTGTAGTAATCTGAAGAAGATAGTCAACTGAACCCCCACTAACCCCAGAAAAATATTACTGTCAAGAATTTGCTTAGATATTGTGGGGAAAAACATGTATTTCTTTGATATTGTGCATAACGGTTGTGAAGATAAACTGTCGGTTAAACCTCGCCTGTAAGTTAACTTTAAGCAGTAATACAAGCTGGTCCATAAAACGTTGAGCAGCAGAAATTAGTCTCAGGTCCGAAAAGTAGGCGAGGGTGGAGGGGGAGACCGAGTCTGAAGTCCAAACGTTTTCCTAGTCCACGAGGGAATCCTCTCTTCGCCTTAAAAATTGTATGCGCTGTAACCAATGTGAGCAGAGTTATACTTCCAGTACCCTTGTCTTCTAGAATACGCAGTGTTAGGACAGCACCAGGCTTGACCATATGGGACCTCCAGCACTTGAGTTATATCGTTATTTTGTCATTTGATCTTTTTGCCCCTGCTTGGTGTTACGCAAGGAACCTCACTTGTTCCTCATTTAAAGTATGCTGGACAGTAGACAATGAGGGTTCTAAGTTCTGTCTTGTTGAAGCAGGCTGGTGCTTCAGTACATGTCTTAAGTATGCTAAATTAGTTTTATTTCTAGGAAACCATTGTGCCTGTTGTGGAAAGATCTAGAGCGTCTTCCGCTTTCCGCTATATCTTTGGTCCTCCTCGCCTTCATTGTTTACTGGAATCGGAACGGGATTTAATCTTTGCCGTTGCAAGTTGTGAGTATCCTTCCTGTTGAAATGGTTTGGTATGTATTGTGTTATCACAACACGAATAAAGTAATAAGTTGAGTCTAAAATGTCGCAACAAAAAACCTACTGTTATTTATTTATTTATCAGGAGAAAAAAATGCCATCAATGAGGATTGACGGTTCGCAAAGGTTCTTGAAGACCTAAGAAGTACTTGAATTTATTATGAAAAATTCAAGGCCTTGAATCCCTTGAAATTTTTTTTTTTTTTTTTTTTTAAATTAATTTCTTTGTGCCTTAAGTCTGCCGAAGCAACTGAATGCTTGTATGGCTGAACCGGCTCAATTTTGAACATTACCAGACTTTTAGAGAAGAAGAAATATCTGGTAAAGGGAGGTGCCAACCCGGGGATTCGATCCGGGAAACCTCCGATCATCGTAGGGGCCGAAAGATTGTCCAGAATTGGCCAGAATAGTTAACATCCTTTAAAGTTTGTGAATTTAATTGTTTCCCCCCAATTTAAAACAAACTGTTCTCGGCGTTACATACGCCGATTTAATAGAAAGCCATGTTTTCATACTGCCCTCATTTGTTGTTGCATTGTCGCAACCCGCTTTTAACAAATTTGCTATAAGTAAAATAAGGAGGAATAGGGCCTGTATTACATTTGTGTTGATATAAAACCTCCGAATATGCTTCACCTTTGAAGCTGCATCGTAGGCTGCCTTTGTATGCTCGTGGATATTTGGTGTTGTTTGGTGTCGACGCGAGATGTTACCACGTGCTTCATCACAAGACTATCTTCCCAGTCTCTTAACACTCGCCTATGGTTCCGCGCAAGCTAAATACATTGAAATTCTGGGTAACCCTCTATTCCAAATCTACTTACAGGAGGACCACGAAAATAAACACAAATAAATTGTGGCTCGGGGAACATGTAATGATAGTATAGTTTGAATGGTCTTGAAATAACCCTTCAAGGTCATCACTATGCTAACTTTTCAACCACACGTTGCAGAATAGCAGTGCAGATTAGAAAGTTGCAGAGAACCTTAAACCAATGCCAAAGCAGAAACCAAAACGAAATTCGAAGCAGAATTATAGGATTTACAGGCAATCAAAGTTAGTGTTAAAAACTAAGGCTGCACCGATACTGGATCGTATCGTTTGCCGATATTAGTGGTATCGGTAACGGCCAGTATTGGCAACTTTCTCAAAAATATCAGTAACTCTAGAACCGTTCGAGATTACGACAATGCGGTTCGCGGCTCGGGAAATCACTGAGTATCTTCCTAGACAGGTTTTAACTGTGGGTTACTATTTCAAATTTTTTTATTTTAATAATTATTGAATTTTTGAAGAAAATTACACTTTATGCAAAATTGGGGATACAATTCTCAATATCGGTGTCGGTATATTTGGATAAAACTGGATCGGTATCAGATCGGTAAAGTTGGTATCGGTGCAGCCTTATTAAAAACTGTACTGCAGTACACAAGTGCCAGGGTGGCCACTTTGCTGCCTGCTACTTGTGTACTGCAGTGCAGTTTTTACGACTAACTTTGATTGCGTGCAAATCCTATGATTCTGCTCCGAATTTCATTCCGGTTTTGGCCCTGGCTTTGGTTTACGGTTCTCTGCAACTTTCTAATTTGCACCACTATTCTACGACATCTGGTTCAAAGTTAGCATTTTGATGACCTTGGTCATCCAAGGTCATTCAAATTACCTGTGGTTCTTTTGTAAGTAGATTTGGTGTGACAGAGGGGTTTATCCAGAATTTTCAGCCAACCTGTGTATATAGATGGCTTGACTGTGAGCAAGAGGAAGACAAACGTGCAATTTGTTTTAAATAACTTGCATGTTTGTCATAAATGTTGTTGAGCATATCTTTTAATTTTGTTGCTCCACGAGTTTTCATCAGTTGTTTAATACAGTTATTAAAACGAGTCTAAGGGGAAAAGGTTGCACAAAAAAAAGTCATTGGGAAATAAAGCCAAAGGGAAAAACAACTTTTCCTGGTGAAACTCCTTACATTGCCTTTTGAAAATCGAGCCAAGGCTACTAACCTAACCAAATCTACAGCATTAACACGAAAAAAAAACAACACAAGAATTTTTTTCCGTGGACAATTAAAACATGAAGATTTTATTTGACGATGCGCGTTTGGCTCTTCCCCTGTAAAACTGGGCCTTAGTTGAATAGGCCCGTTTTATAGGTTCTTGAAAAAATTGTATCGGACTTGGAAAACTCTGTGAACTATTACATTGGTTCTGCAAAAAAGTCCTTAAGGCAATGCAAAAAAAATTGTTTGGTTTACAGGCAATGTTGCTTATTTGAAGCACCACGCAACCAGGCATTTTATTAAAAACAAAATCACACTTAATCCACCAGGAAGAACACAGTACACAGTTTGACTTGAATTTTCGGAGAAAATACCGTTCTCCTTCTGCAGAAAATCACGCACAGCACGGAGGAAAAATAAGTTCTTACAAATAGGTTTAGGTGTGATTTTGTTTTTAATGTCTTTGCAAAACCACTGTTATTGCCGTTTACCGGTTTTCGTTAAATTACGCAAGGCATTTTATTTTATTTTTTATTTTATTTAAATCACATTTATTTGACACGTCCCTAGTTCAAAGCTGAAACAGTATGTAAACAGTCTAAAAAAATATAATATAAAAGTACTTGAATTATTTGAATTTGATCTTTTGCGAACCCTGGATTGCACATTTACTGATATCGGTTTTAGCCATTCGGTCCAATCTGATATCAAACCAATTCCTGTTTCTCTTTGAGGCCCTGCTACCGTTTAGAAGGAAGAGTTGGTTAAATCATTTGGTTTGAAATTATCTTTGATTTAACATCAAATTTGCAGGTTCGTTATTTGCAAACACTATGTATTTATTAATTGTAGCAGATTGTAGCCAGGAACCATCAGTTAGGCAGATTGCTTCTTGAAATCTAACATAAAAAATGTAATCTAGTCTACACAAGTTGCCTATGCCTAGCCGATCATTAAAATGGATTGTGTTCACTGACCCTCCGTGTCATGAAATGTAACCAGGCCAAGTGTTCTTCCTGCTGCTCCTTCAGAGCATTTGATTTAACTTTTACTAAATAATTAAAGCACTACTTCAGAAGCACCAATTGTTTAAAATGGTGAATTATTAAAGACATTGTGTCGGTGGTGGCTTCAACGAAGTCGGCTTCATTAATCGATTCGCTAAGAGAGAGAGACTTTCAGTTAACTAAGACATGCTCAGAAATTGTTGCTAATTTATGGATGTCCACTTTTCTAAATTCTATTCTTTTTTTCCCTCCTTTGGCTGCTTGTATCAATACCGCATTTATCAATAACTACACCAAAGTTTAACGGATTTTGTCATTTCAGTATACCATTGAAATAATTTTTCGAGAACTAGGCCTACCCAAGAGTTTTAACCTCAGTACCATGACTCAAAAACGTTAAAAATGTTATTTAGCATACGATACCACATTTCTGGCTTTTTTTTGTCCTAGATTTTCTGCCTTATGTTAAATACAAAAAAAAACACATGTGTGGGTAGAGGCTGCTCACACTCCTGCAAGATTTAGAACGAAAAGGTTGACACTTATTTTTTTAACACATTTACCACAACTGGATAAAAAACATTCCTTTCTTCTAATTGTCTTGAATTTTCAGTGAAATTCCCTCAGTTCACCTTCATCAGAAGTCTGTGACTAATTTATAAGGCTTCTGCCAATTTTCAATCCTGTTAGATTATTGCAGGATTAAAAATGAGCAGATGCCTATTAAGAGTCATATAGCAGTCTTTTGATGAAGATGTGGAGAATAAGAGCTGATCATTACAGCCTTTGAATTAATACTAAAATGAGTATTGAAGAAAGAAAACACAAAAATAGCTTATCGTTAAGTATTAGTGAACAAATATGAATTAATACCTCCTCATTTAGAAGTTTTATGTTTAATTCTTCATCTTAACTGATTTACAGGTCCACTTAAAAACGATGAACCAGTTCACTTGCAAGTGCTACAAACAATTTATAAGAAATTGACTAATAGTAGTAGGGATTGCCCTCGATATGGACCTCATTGGGAGCAGATCGGTTTTCAAGGTTTGTATACTTAATATTATAATTTATAAGACTGTAAACGGACCGTATTTATTACAGTGTAGTTTCAGCATTGTGGGGAAAGAATTTATAATTGAAGAAATTTTAAAAATAAACATTTTCGAGAGGAAAACGCACGAGATGAATGAAATCGATTTTGGATTAATGGATTTTTGAAAAAAAAATTTATTGGCCTTTGAAGACACCCTCTGGACCTTAGCTCGTTATGTAATCGGCTCATTATTGCATGTGGTGAGCACAAGTGCCCAGGGTTACAGGTTGTTCCATGCCTAGAGAGGAGTTAAACAATTGTTATGCTTCAGTGTTGGTAGCAATGAATACAGTGTCAAACATGCAGCATACACATAGCCTTTGGAGACAGTGATTGTCTCACTGATACCATACTAAAAAAAGCCATACGTCAGTATTGCCAAGAATGACGTTTCCAGAATTACAAATCATTCTACTGCCGCACGGATCAATTAATTGTAGGCGAAACTCTCCTTAAGGCCAACACTAGTAGAAGGCAATAGTCTTCCATGTAACATTCCGTTCTGTATTCAGTCGTAACAATCCTTCCACAAAAAAAGTAGTTCAATTTTAGAAGCAAAACTCTACGATTATGGTTAGTTTAAGCATAAGAAAACATTTCAATCATAGTTGTTAAAAATAATGTTTTAATCAAGCATAAATGATAAATAAATACAGGTGCAAACCTATTTCGTTGCAATGTCGGACTGCCTGAGCAGGAATTAAACCTTTGACCTTTGAGACCAAAAGCCGAAGCCTTGCCGCCAAGTTATGCTGAAACAGCCGTGTCAATACGGCTTGGCGGTAGGGTTTCAACATTTGGTCTAACGAGGCCAAGGGGTCGTTTCACGCTCCGGCAGTTTGACATTTTCGCAACGGGTAAGCCTTCGGCCTCAAAGGTTGAGGGTTCAGTTTCCGCTCAGGCAAGTCTGACATTTAAGTCCAAAAGGAAACTGGTGTGCATCTTGTCACTATTCGAGCCGATTTGACTTTTCCTGTAGAGGAATAAATGGTTTAGGCAAGCAATCAACAACTAAACAACTTTAAATATTGCTGATTAAGTTAACTTGTCGTGACTTCATGTAAAAGTTACAGTAAGCTAGCAGAACCTTTGATCATGAACTAACTTTACCACAGCTGGTCACATAGGCTGTAAAGCGGTGGATTACTCTGAATGCTCCTGCCTTAGTTAATATAGAAGAAAGAAGAAAAATCGTCTGAAGAATATGTAGTGTGAATCAAGCTGCTTATAGGCAAACTTTTATAGGAAACTGCTATTCAAGTGTGGTGATGTTGTCAGTGATATTTTTTAGTCTTCTCTCTTCATAATTGTTTTTGATTTGTTAAAGGGATCTGTTTTTTTCCAAAAAAATGTAACAAGGACATCCGAAAAAGATGCATATATACGAAACTACAGTACGCTCAATCTCACAACACAGAAATCAGAAATTGAGCGTTACTGTAGTGTCTTATTTTTGCGTATTTTTCGAATTCGATGAACTCTTACAGTATCATGTGTTTACTAATTTTTAGACAAGGACATCGATCGACAAAACCTATTTTTTCCTGTATTCTTGCTTCATGTTGCAATTACTGTTTGTGTGTGAAAAATGCACACTTTACCACATTCACGATACTAACTGATATTTTTCCACTTTAGGAAATGATCCAGGAACTGATTTAAGAGGTGTTGGATTTCTGGCGCTGTTACATTTATTACACATGGTCACAAATGCTGATACGTTAAAGCTAGCAAAAGCTATTCTTAAACTTTCGCATCACCCTACACAAGTAAGCTCTTTCAACATAACCATTACATAATTAAACTGCTTTTATGTGGGAATAGATTACGCCAAGTATGCACAGCAATAGGTCACTCACTTGGTTGAAAACACTAGCTATATTTCATTAACTGCCTCATCTAACTTTCACGCTTTTAGTTGTGGATGGTATATGGTTATGTAATTTCTGCGGCTGCAGCTCCATGTAAAGTTTTCATTATAGATGACGCATCCTGGATATAGGACTTCAGATGTTATCACATTGATTATATTCTCATCGAGGCTCGAGTTACAGTTCACAGTTGGGGCGAATTTCTCTTTGCGGTGGTGGCTGACGCCAGAACTAATGTACACTTCCCCGCTTGAGTAAAAATTGAATACGTCGTAAGAAGGACCCAGGTCTATCATCA
This sequence comes from Lithobius niger, assembly GCA_023313725.1. Lineage (NCBI taxonomy): Eukaryota > Metazoa > Arthropoda > Chilopoda > Lithobiomorpha > Lithobiidae > Lithobius > Lithobius niger. The sequence goes on from JAHWFP010215584.1 coordinate 53,637, forward strand.
GAAAATTTTCAGTGTTGCAGCTTAAATATTTTTTACAACTCCAAAATATATTACGACATCAGAAACACAACGAAAATACTACTAACTTATACAATAAAATTATTTAAAAAAAATTCTGTACTAATCGTAAAATTGTTGATCTGTACTAAAAGTTTTCCGGTGATGAACCTTGGCCCTTCTTGACGTATTCAATTGTTGTTTCAGCAGAATTCGATTTGTGGGCCATTTCAGTGCGGTAGACTGCTGTCCATTTGCTCTGATCATCAAAATACAAGAATCGTGAGCCATATTTACGGAATAACTTTGAAGTATTTATGGGGTTTTTAGCTGTCCCTCTGCAATATGGGTGCTATTCGTTACCATGCAACTGCCATTTTCTTGTAACTGCAATATAGTGGTTAGCACATTTGTATTGCAAGCAAGCTTCTCGCCCTGTTTATATGGTAGACAGTAATTTACGTCGTAGCTGTACAGTGCAGTGTACGCTTTGTAGCTTGATCATTAATGGATATTTTCGACTAAAATGTGTTTCTTTATTTGTAGAATTTTCCTTTTGCTGTTATGGGCATCAATATGACAAGAATTGTTTTGCTAACGTTGCGGGAAGAGAAGCTGAACAAGTAAGAACTACGAAAAAAGAAACACCCATTTAAACGTGTACTATTGAACTTATGATTTAGTCCGGTAGGCCATTTTCATAGTATTGAGCTCAATTGTTCTGTGTCTTGAGGCATTGGACGTAGGATTTATTTGTAAATAGTTCCTCGTGGGTGTAAATGTGTTTAGTAAGAAAGCCTCCATACTTATGGGGTGGTTCAAAGTAAATGAGGACAAAAATACAAAGATTTGACATTATAAATGGCTTTGTTCAGCTTACATCAAAGGGGCTAGTGCTTTTTCAGTTGGTGTAGTCGACTTGAAAAAAAACCATTATTTTATAATTTTGATATTTCAAGTCCGTATTTATTTATCTTCCCGTGGTGAATTCAGCCTTATTAAAAAAAAAAAAAAAATTTTCTTTCACGTTTATGATAGTTACGATAAACTTCAATGTGATATGTTGTTCCGTTTTTAATAAACAGAACAACATTTTCCATGTACGGTTCACACTTTACAGAAATTTGGTTTGTTTTACAACACAGAATAGTAAATAAAATCAAGTACTAAATGCAGTGTGACCACCTGCAGTGTGTCCTGCTTATAAGTAACTATTCTGGGTTGACAGAATGTTAAGAATTCCTGTTGTTCTTTTGCCACAGAGAATGCAATAGACGACACAATGTTATGGCCGTAACGAATGAATTTTATGTTGGAGTTTTTCTTCATGTCTATGAAACCTGGCGTAGAGAGGGTATCAAGATAGAAGATTGTGGCTGGGTGTTAAAAGGTGAGAAGATTAATTGTGAATATTTTGCTTTGCACCATGAAATTATTTCTCCGTGTAGTTAAAGTAGCATTATGGTTTACACATAGTTAATTCATTAAGTTCATGTGGACCGGTCGGAATTTTCAAAGATTATCGATCTTTATGGTTTACAAGATGTCTGCCGGTTTCCATAATCTTCAGAACACGCGAGCACCAGTTGCAGGAAATAATTTTAACTTGCAGGAATTTTTTTCACGGACTCTGTTGCCATTATACTTGTAACATGATTCGTAGCCATTGTAAGTTGTTTCTCATTCATTAAACCATTGTAATTATAAAATCAAAAAACATGAAGCTCTCGATCATATCGGTGCATGCTGATCAAACGTGGTTATTTTTCCCAATGTGCACTTCATTCAAGGTATGGCACACTCGCATTTTCTATTGTCGTGGACGTGAACATTGGCTTGCACCATGTTGCTTCTGTTTGGGTCTTTCTGTTGTCTATGGCACAAACTGCACAAGGTAAGTTAATTGGAAATACGTTTGTTACGAATTCGTGGGTTCGTCTATGACGTTGACAGTGTGCTGCTTGTTGATAGGGGTGAGTCGGTTTCATTTTTTCACTTCGGTTCCGTTTCACATGCCCACAAGGTTTCAGTTTTGGTCTCAGTTTTCCCACTCTCCACCCCACCCTATTTTTCAATTTTTGTTTTGTAAAAGTTAGTATTACTAGTTTCCAGCTCGCTTCTGCTTTCACTTTCAGCAGCGTCATTGACTATGGGCCCGGCTGTGGCATCATTTTCCTCTACTATTTTCTCTATTGATAACTGGAAGCTTTGCTATCATTTATATGCACAAAATGATAATTATTTATAAATTTAAAACAGCAATTCAGTCTTTGTTTTTGTTGTGGTCTTTAAGTATGAAAAACCGATACAAAATCCGAATCGGTTTCGGTTTTCATTAAAAACCAAAAATTAGGGTTCGATTTTGGTTACTGACCCATCCCTACTAGTTCAATGCCAATAGGATTACCCACAACCTAGAATGAGAACAAATGACAATAATCTTTCACAAACTAAATTTCTACCACTTCCTGGTGGTAGAGATTAAAAAATAAGCAAACACATGATACTGTGAGAGTACTGAAAATCAAAAAATTCACAAAGGCAGTAAGGCACAATTTCGCATCGCAGAAATTAGTACAATTTTTCAAATTTTTGACAGTTTAACTGGAGAAGGGGGGGGGGGGAATGTGAAAACAACACGTTCATACTGTGAAAAATTCCAATCCGTTAAAAATAACGCAACAAATTTTGTGAAAAACTCCGATCCGTTATAAACACGGACACCTATTTAGTCCAACAAATTTTCGGTATCCCACAGATAACTTCATCAGGCTTTGAAGATTCCGGCTCTTCTACTACATCATTGTCAGCTTCAACAACATCGTCTGTTTTTCCCACTTACGCGTTCGAAGATATCTGTAGAATGTCGAAAAGTTGATGCACTAAGTAGGTGTCCGTGTTGTGAAGTTAAGCGAACTTTGTTGTGTTATTTTTAAGCGAACTTTGTTGTGTTATTTTTATAACAAAAAAAACGTCTCCAACTGTCTTCCTCAGGCTAAGTTTGAAATAATTCGGTGCTTTGGGTTACATCCGACTTGCTGTTGTCTTTCGAATCGCGCGGTTTGCATGGCCTCCTATATTGTATGGGTCATTTCCTCTCTTCCGTGAGGCTGGCGTGGTGGTCTCCTCTCATGAGATACTGCATGGGGGGGGTTGTGGAATTCCAGACCTCCAAGGTGCTGATCTTTTTTTTTTAAATTTGAAACTAAAAGGGTTCGAGTATTTTCCCAGTTAATGTGATGCTGTGTTTCGATGCGGTGGGACTGCGACGCCGTTGTTTTCCTTATTATTTCTTAGGTCAGCCAATTGTTGCCAAACTGTTTTTATCGCTCCGTTTCGCGAAGTTGGATTAAGTTTGATTGTGCGTTATTGACTTTCTGAATTTTCAATGGTAGAGATTGCACAGCAATAGGGAAAACCTACATTTAAAGTTCCAACCAGAAGCAATAATTTAAAATCTAATGATGAAGATCACTGGATCTTCGAAAATTGACAGTAACACATTGCACGTTCATTTTACTAACAATAATGTGTCAAATCTGCAAATGGGTCATACTAAAAGTCCAGCTTTAAGGTCAAGTTATCGAGACAAACGTTCCTGTCTTTAACATAATTCCTTGTTCTTCATTTGCAGATACTGAAAACCTTGCCAAACGAAAGCCTAAAGTGATCTTCCGGGAATTGGATGAATATTTACGGAAGGGCCGTACAAGATCTGAAGAAGCACAGCTGAGTGCGTTCCTCCTACCTCCTCCCATCTCAACCGACTCTGCTGACACAACCCCACGCATTTCGCACATGGAGCCGTTTCCTGTGGCGAGTGATTCACGTTCTTTTACTGCCATAGTTCCAGTTAATGGATGCGAGCCAGGCACCAAAGTCAAGTCGTCCGCTAGCAAACAGTTGCGAAATAAGCGGAATGAAGACGATGACTGCTGCTGTGTTGAGGAAGAACTCTTTATTTAATCTTTACTGTTTGTGAACTGCAATCCTGTGTTTTCAATCAAAGTTCAAAGTGTGTAAATATTACAATCAAAATCGTGTTTTTTGTTGGAATGAAAAGTATCCCATTTTTCTTCCAAGGTAATGTGTCCAATGATCTCTTTTTCTCTCTCTCATACCAAAGATTTGTTTATCGTACGGCACGCAGCATCGATTTCAAACATTCTGAGTGGGAATCTTGGCGTTGTTGTTCTCATGATGCGCATTTTTTGGAATTCGTGCGAGTTATTTTAGGATTAACAAAAGATGAGGTTCCTTGTAAGGAATTTTTTTTTACGTGATGTGCGATTCAGTAACTAATCACCAGTACCAGAGCAAAAGTACTGGTAATCCACTGCATCCACAGAATATTTAAAAAAAAATCTATTTTGTAGTTATTTTCGAACAATTGCAAAGTTGTGTTAGCAATAATACCGTAAATCGTGTATTAAAAGCCCAGTTGAAGCTAAAGCCCACCCCCTAAAGTGCTGAAAAGTCAAAATCATGAAATAGTGGAGTTAAAGCCCATCCCTCAAATTGTCGTTTTTCTACGAAAAATTACCTAAAAGTTATACGATGTGAATAAAGATAGTACTGCTTGCTATGTTTACTGGCCCCTTCTCCCTCCCTGTAGTTATAGTGGACTCTTTCTTTAGCGCCTAGCACCTGCACAAGGCCTGGGCATCTCTCGCCTAAGCCTCCTCCCTTCTTCACAGCAATTAAAAGGATGTAAAAATTGGTCTTCATAGATCGTTCAAAAGCTTCGAATTTTCGGTAATAGATGTCCAGAAAGGTTAGAAAATTGATAATGCTTGATTTAAAGCCCACCCCCTATTTTTGCCAAATTAACTGCATAAGCCCATGGGCGTTTAATCCACGATTTACGGTAGTGTTAGCACTTATTATGTCGCAATAAAGTATAGAAGGCAGCACAAACCAAAATGTAGGAATTCATAAACATTGAATTTTGCAGTTTTTGATAATAAATAAACTGTAATCAAGCTATTGCTCTCAAGCTGCAGTACGGTTTTGTGCTAGTGAAATAAACGGAAAATGATATTGACTGAATTGGAATAATTTGCATCAGTGTAATGCCCACCGATTTTCTGTGTTATATGTTTGCTGTGGGAGTTGAAGTAAATACGAAAGTAATGCCAAGCAATGGACAAAAGACAAAGTGTTACTTAAAAGCCATTCATTAATTTTTGATGGTTGATGTGTGTGTGAAGCCATAAATAGGCTGTGTTTTGCACCATGCTACAAAATTTGATACTGTATCAATATACTCAACATTGTTAAACGGTCCTTTTTGCATAGAATTCAATGAGCAGAGATTCATTATGAGAAGGACTCCTGTGCTTAAAATTTAAACTGGATGTGCAGGAATGTAGTCCCACTTGCTTGGTGTAGTTAGAATGTAATGTAAAAAGCATACAGTATAGTTTTTTTTGGGGGGTCTAGTTTCTGGACCACAGGAGATTGCACAAGTGTATTAGTGTTGAGCACCTACATGTTTTAGCTACAAGGACTTGCACGAAGCGTGCGTGTAGTTTGGTCTGTGTAGAATATCCGTCCAGTTTACCCAATGCTATAGGGACATTTTTTAATATTGTAGCATTATGTGCGACATGTTTGAATAAAAGTTAAATTCTACTGTGCGACCCCTGTAAACACAAGATATCAAATTCTACTGTGCACTGTGACCCCTGTAAACACACTGGTGCCATACAGCAAAAAAGGTGAATGGTAATCTGAATTTGACGCAACTTTTCTTTCACATATGGAGGCCAACCCCCATACTCGAAATAAATGTGCATTACGGGTTTTTGAGTGTTGATGTAATTTTGGACTCTGCCTTTTTCGTGTCACCAACAGCTTTATGCTCGGCATATTCATTCAATTAACGAGTATCAATGCCACAGGTGGCCAAACTTCAGTTATTCTTTGCTGCATCTTTAGTGAAAAGAAAGGCGGAGTGGTCAAAACCATTTAACTGGTTCGTTCATCTGGATTATTTGCCTCTCCCCCATGCATCGACTTGATTAGGTATAACATACAACTGCAGTGTTTGCAAATATGAATTTGATGTACAAGTTGGGACATTTGTACCGAAGTCTTTGTTGTTGCCTTAAAATCAAAATGGTGTAAGCGAAGCTAGATTAAGAATTGATTGTGACGGGTATTAGGTCACCCTATGTACAGTTGTAATCGTCTTCAGAAAGTAGGAGCTTAACCCTACGCACGATGGCGCGGAGAAATTCCCAGGCTGAGAAAAGAGCTTAAGCCCCCCCCCCCCCTCAAAAAAAAAATGATGCTTATGATTTTTCTGATGACCATATTAGCCAGGGCTCCATGTCACAACTACAGTTGCACACTGAACGGGGCTGAACCTAGCATTATATTTTTTAGTATCATGCCTAAGGATAGAAATGGAACTTAGGTGTGAAAAATAAATCACCTTGCAGTGAAGACCAGTGTGCCGGCCATCAAGATAAAAAAAAAAGTTAAGCAGGCTAATTTGTGATGAGTGGACAGTACCATAGCTATTAATGCAGTTGACATCTAATGGGATGATTTGAGTTAAATTCCAAGGCCACATGACTAGTGAATTTATTGCTTCCCCGAATGCCACAATAACGTAAATAATTTACCAGACGCGTAAAACAAGGCTCAAAAGTCAACACGAACAAAGCAAATTTTTGATCAGCAGATGACTAAAAAATATAAAATTTCTTTGTCGTCCTATCTTCTTCAGGCTGCTTCTGTGTTTTCTTCTGTATCTCTGTTGTCACGTGCTTCGTTGCGGGTGTTGTATTTTAAACTCGTTGGTTCACGTAGCCCACTGAAAGCGTCGGCCTATCGTGTCTCGTGTCGTCTCTCCGCGAGTAGTTTGCCAAACTGTCTAATAATAAGTAATGCTACTAAGGAATGCACGATCATTTGTTCGTGTTGACTTTTGAATGCGTTTTTCAGTGCTTCACGTTTTCCTAACGAACATCCAAAGTATTATTGTTGACTTTTTTAGGCGCATAACTTAAGTGTGCGAAGGGTTAACTAATTTAGTACAGAGCATATGAACAAACACTCTCGAAACCTGGGATTTAAAGCCTCAACCATTGCTTCAGTGCAACAATCAAACTATTGTACAAGACAAACAATTAAGAAAGACGAAGATTTGCTTGTGTCGTGAGGCAACACACCTGGAACAAAAATGCATATTTTGGTTAAAGTATACCTTGCGTTCTCAGTGGCCAGAGTTACAAATCTTTCCAACTTTGTTTGCTACCATGTCTTGCCATTTTTTTCAATTCATGTGCAAATATTTTGTTTTTATACATTTTTATTTTATAATATCTATTTAATATTTACTTTTTCAAAAAGCCCTCTGTTTAAAAAAAAATCACTTTTGTGTTGATCTCATTGAAGTGTACTTTAGAAAGGGTAGAAGTTATTAGCATCATCTAGGCACTAATCCACACAAGAAAAATCTAGTTAACACGGTAAAAAAATTGACATGTAGTGACTGCGCCATTTACTGCCTTTAAGTAGACTAAGTGAATCATAATCAATAGTGCAAACTGAAAAAAAAAGTTAAAACGATAGGGTTCAGCAACAAAAGGAAAGTTGTTGACCGCTACTGTTACAACGTGTTTAGAGTTTTCAGCACCCTTTATAGTATAAATTTACTGAATATCTTCCAAGGAGTTTGGATAATCATGTTATAACATAGCTAGGGCGATTTAGCTATTGAAGTTTTTGATACTGAAAGCCTTAGCATGTGTGTAGCTATAGAATACGTATAGCTGAAAGCTCACATAGATCTGCCACCATGTAGCAAATATTTTGTAAAAAGAATTAAACCGATAATTAACTGTTGAAAAAAATTCTTGGCATCAATGCCGTTTCTGAAAGAGCAAGTTTCACTTGCTTTGTTGATGCTAGAAAACCATAATAATCTGGTATGGAACAAGATATCAAGTGTTTTAGACTTTGTGGCTGCGATTTCATATAATATGGTAGTTGCTACACTTATCTTCGTTTCGATAAAATAAACCCAAGGGTCGTTTGAGTTTGTACTTTTTTCAACTTTTTTCACAAACTGTTAAAAAAAAATTGACATAACAAAGCTTGTTAAAACGATTTGTGAGCACTAAATCCAAAAATCAAAAACACTGATAAATCGATCATATTACTTTGGTTTTCATTCATGATAAAATACAAGCCATGGACAACAAAGAAGTCATGTTTCCACTCCAGACTTATGAATCTTCGCTTATTAGTAGCTGCTATCTGTTCATGGTGAAGGTTTCAGAAGGAATGATTGCCACTGAGCTTCCAATTGGGAGTTTAGCGAAGGCACGATCATTTTAACAATGATTGTATGCTTGTGCCTGCACATTTATCAATGGGATGGGTTTTTTTCGCTGTGTTGGATGGCATGGACTTACGCGCACGGAAGTGTCTTCCCGCATGACTTGGATTGTAAAAAATAAAAGCTGAGTTGGATTGTAGTATGACTTTCGTTCAATCCCATTTAATCCTGTGCTTGGCCATCATACTGTGGAAAGCGATGGCTAGCTCTCCACCGTATGAAGCCCAAGCACAGGATCAGTTGGTATGAAACAAAGGCACGCCTCCATGTGCTTGAGGTCATCCAACACTGCTACATCAAAGGCCATCCCATTGATGAAGGTACACACACCAGCCTACAGCCAGAGTGTCAAGCCCCAAAGCTTAGTGGCAATCCTTCCTTTACAAAACTCCTCAACCAACAGATGGCAGCTCCAAAACAACATCCAGCCGAGCTGATTGAAGGCCAACTGTGAAAGGGATGGTGGAGAGGGATTTGAAAACACTAAGATGTCAAAAGTTTGTGATTGCTTGCTGGACTCCAGGCTCTGGCTTGTAGATAATGTTATCACCAAAAATTTGCTAGTTTGGAGTGGAAACTTCACTGTTTTGGTTGTGCACAGCTTGTATGTTCATAAATCTCGTAACTTGCGTTGAAGATGAAGCGTGGTGATCTTGTCAATCCTTCTGTACAACATATTGACAATGTAAGAATTGTTATGGTAACCTACAAATTATTGTAATGCGTACTTCTAGTTTTATTAAAACAAAATTAATAATTTCATTACTTTCTCTTAAACAAATTCCTAATTTTTCCTATTTTTGTTCTTCAAGTATACAATTTGTTAACCATCGTGGCGGAGGGTTGTAGAGCACAACGTAGTTACCTGGAGTTGGTCTGGTCGGTTATAGCAGGAACAAATGAATGTCAAATATTTGATATTATCTCACCCTCCTACGATGAGTGGAATGTTTCCCGGTTCAAATCTTTGTTTGCCCCTCCTGTTATTAGATGAGGCTTCTTTCTTTAAATGTTCAGTAAGATTTAAATGCCAGTTTATCTAGATAAAGATGTACGAGATGAAAGGCATTATCTTTTTATTTAAAAAGATTTACAATGATGCACTATACAAAGTGGGAAACTATTGCCAACACAGGAGGAAATTGATCTGTCATGCCAAAGTACGTTTTATTGTTGTTGTTGCTGTATGATGAGCTAGTTACTTATTGGAATTTTTACTGTTGTACTGATTTTAAAGTAATGTTCAAGCAATTATTGTACTACAAATGAGTGAATAAAAGTTACCTCGTTTTTTGTTACACATTTTTACACTTGTTTGGCACTTTCTTTTTTTATGTTGCAATAACAACTTTATAAATCTAGTTGTGTGAAATCAATGTATTTGAAGTGTGATGGTTTGCCCTTCCGGTAACCTTGTAGTCCTGAGAGGTAGTGGTGATCATTCACAGAGTTTACTCCGGTTTCATTTAACGTTTGAGTTGCTGTGGTTCTGAAATAAAAAAATAGTACAGAAAAAGTGGTAAGAGTAAGCTAGCTTTTGAATAAAAAGATAAGATTACTTTTTCGCAAGAATTAGCTAGACTAAGGAGATAATGATCAACCAGTGATTGACTGCCGTAAAGACTAGTGAGTAGGTAAAGACCATAGTTCACATGTTGTCAGGACGACTGGTGACTAACTTCCTTTCGCTCGGGTGATTAGGGTTCTCTTCAATGCAGACGCACACTCTGAACCCATACTAGGGGTAGTTTGAACTCAAGTTCGGCTATTGGCCAGTGAGGGATATAAATATTCAGAATTTTATTTTCCAATATGGTTTTTTTTAGCATGGTTCCATGCAACATTTTTTCGTTAGGGAACTGCAACAAAGCTGACATGGTGTATGGGCGGTTCGTTAAAACACGGGTGGGGAAGGGGTAGGGAATAAGACAGCGGCCAGTATGTAGTAAGGATGAAGGTAGATGAATAATACTTTTTAATGTTCAAAATTTGTATTAAAGGTTTAACTCGCTCAACTTGGGTTGCATGTTGGTGAATTTTCGATCCTTTCGTCAGATCTTCAGGCCTGAAGATGATCTGAGGAAAGGATCGAAAATTCGCCAACGTGCAACCCAAGTTGATTGAGTTAAACCGTTAATGAAAATTTTGAACATTATGAAACCTCAACGTAAAATGCCCATTTTTAATACTATTTAACACGAACCTCCTAACGACCACTTCAAAACCCATTCTTACTATAATCAAAAATGCTAGCAAAAAAATTAGAACATGAATTTACAAATAATTAGCAACACCACGCTACAATAACCTAGTACGAGTCTTTACTTACTTTGGCAAGAAAACTTGAGTTGCCGTTTCTCTCCGTAGGTGACTTTCTTTTGTTTGAGTGGAGTGAGTAAGACGAGTTTGCAAATTGGCCTAACAAAAGACAACGAGGAATTTAAAGTATGTGTACTAAATAATGGTTTTAGTGTTAGTGATAAAATCATGAATCATTGAATTATACTTAGCATAAGTCTGCAAGACACACTCAGCAGAGAAAAAAAAAAGAACCGAGAACCGTTAGTTTACAAACTGGGCTCTACCAATTGTGCTATAGGAGCAGAGATCCGTGGTGCTTTTCTACTTATCTCAAAGGTGAGACCTCATGGTCATAAACTTGTACAAGGAAAGAAAGCAACTTGCTTCTTGGCCTCCGTAGAAAGTAAATAACTACACTAAAAAAGTAAATTTAGAAAAAACCCCGCATGTAGTCGGACTTCATTACTGAGTTTGGGTTTCTGTCGGGGTAGCTGGTCTTTGTGACGGGCAGTGAGAAGCAGAGCAAACACAGGGCATCTTGTTATGTCTGTCGCCACGATATTTGTGACCCTATTGTCACATTCATTTCCAATTATTCCACATGCATCCTCTCACCTACGGTATTTGTGGGTTTTAAGTGCGTAAATCAATAAAATCTGAAGGGGGTTCGGGAATTTTGAGTCCAATCGGACGCCGTTAATCAGATGTTGTCTATTATTCAAAAAAATTAATCATGTGCAATTAAAAATTTATAACTAAAAAAATAACCTAAAAGCATGGTCAATAAATAAATTGGCAAGGCCCATTGTCATTTTTATACGAATATTTTTAACTTTTTTTGGCTTGTATGCTACGTTTACTAGAGTTAGTATTTTCCCTACCTGACTTATTACTTGCGAATCGTATTGTCCAATCAAGGCAGTTTTTTTTTTTATGCAAGCTGTTATTTCCTTCATACTTATGTAGAATTTAAAAACAGTAGGTATTTATTCAACACTAAAACAAAACCGACTTACTAGTAGGAGGGCTTTGCGGCGCATATCCCATTCGTTCCACACGTACGTAGGATCAATGTTTTCCTTAATAGGGTGGGTCTCCGTCTGTACGCCTGCAGTACAAGTCTCCACGAAATCCGATGGGCAGATCCTGTCAATGTCCTGTAATCAAAGTAGATAACTTGTTATGCAAAACAGAAAAACAGTGAAATGGGCAAAGAATTTATCATCTAGTGTACCACCACCCGTTCCCGCATAGCGTAAAGGGGGCACGACGTGCTTCAGATGTGCTAATCAATAACAAATTTTTAAATGTGATAAATCCTAATTTAATACTACCGGTATTTATATTAGCTGGATACGAATAATGTTATGAAGTCAATGTATTCAGTCTTTCTTTAGCAGTGGCAAATTTTTAATTCTCAACTTGATTGGAGCTTCTGCAGGCCGAAAAAATATATATACTATTTCACACGAAGTATACCCATGACTACATCGTATCGTCTTCGTAGCTGCAATAGGCTTTTGGCTTTGTATTTTATTATTTTATTGCCCCCGTTGTGATTGGGCCGGCTAAGTTTGAAAAAACTCGGAAGGAGGAACAGATGCACACGATGACGGCAATAGTCTCCATCTAGCAGGGAAGGAGCGTAGTTAAAGGGTTGTTAAGGCACTATTCTAACGAATCAGCTAGAAAAAGTAAGTATTTTAGGAAAAGTAAAAATTAGTTTTAGGTTTAAATTCAGTTTTTACAAGAACAAGGAAGAGTAAAACAAGCTACCAATCATCTAACGTAACAATGGACAACCCTGTCCATGCAAATTCAATGAGCAAATTACTTGCGAATAACATTTGTTAAGGACAAGTTTATAGTCCAATGAGCTTTACACAAAGAACCATTTGTTAAGGGTAGATAGATGAGCACCATTCATAAGAAGAGGGAAAAAGTACACCAACAAACGTAGAGGATTTTTGGCTAGTGGCCATATAAAGAACAAGATGGTAAAGTGAAAATACCTTTGTCTTGTCTGTTGGTGGGTAAACTTGAGTATGCAGTTGCATTAGGTGAACAAGTTCAGGTCTTTTCTTTGCCTTAAGAATCACATTTTCATGATACCTAAAAAAAAGTCAAAATGAAAGAATTCTAAAAATTATGTTAAGATGGTAACTATTGCGTTAAGGGTGAGGTAGTAAATTGGGTGCAATTGGTTACATCTGATTTAGGACGCGACTTCACACCTTTTCTCTAATATTGCAACTAGAATCAGAAATAAACTTCAATTAATAGGCCTAAATTTGGGTGTCAAACATCTCCCAAACCAGCAGTAGTTTCTGCTTTTTATCTTCTTGGAACCTGTCCGGTTTGCGGTTGTTATATATACGCGTAGGATTTAAAATTTCAGAAAAGTACTTTAATCATTTCTTTGAACAACTACCTCTCAAAGTTTTGTGTTGCTTACTAAACGGAACTATACTTCAGATGGTTTTTAAGTTTTTTTTAGAAGGAATTACGCATTACAAGTGGATGTTTTGTGTTAAACTAAGCCGCCAGTGGCAAACGATGGTTTTTTTTAACCCCACGACTATTACAGAAAAAGCTAACTTTGTGATTGTTACCTGCAACCAAAGCAAACCACGTAAAACACAGCAGAGTAAAACACACTGTGTTCGGTTTTCAAAGCAAATTGAAGAAAGATTGAATCTCTATACTAATGCGCCCAAGTTCCGCACGCTGTTTAGGTGTCTCCCTGGTACACACAAGGATTAATATTATGGAAGAACGCTTGCACATCACGTTTCTACAGTTCGAAGTCAAGAATAAGAACTATTAGTTTTACTTGAAATCGGAGATTTGATCAAATGGAAATGCAAATCTCTTGAAATCTTTGTTAAATGACAATGTAATAAACTTGTCCATCATTATTTTTGTAACCAAGAAGCAAAATTCCTTCTTAGAAGACAGATACTTGACTATGACGTTTTTTGATGTAACAATAGCTTAATTAGCGGGTTAGGTTGTGTGAAAGGCGACGCACGATTGAATCGCCCGATTCACTCATCCTTTAACGCGTCGCCTGGGTTCACTACTTCTAATATGTTTAAAATAAAATTATTTCCAATGAATAATAATCACTCACCAGTCGGGGTTGATGGCAAATTGTAACATTGCTTCCATTGTACTGAAAGCGTAGTAGCGTCCCTTGTACAGTGCAACTAACTTTTTGCGACATCCAGGTATCAAAAGATTTCTTTTGACTATCGCCCAAGGACAAAATCCCTGCAAAAATTAGATTTAAAAGTTTTACTACACATTTAGGCCTACAAAATTTAGTCTCGTTTAGTGACACGTCAACAGACCTATGTTTTGAGGGAGTGCAATCCCAGGTTTTTCAACTCTATCCTAATAACGATGTTTTATTATTCCAAGTATTGGTATCTCCATACTTTCTCGATACTGATACTTTTTTTGATACCGATACTTAAAGAATTAGAGGACTTTCTACTGAATATTTCAAAACCTCCTAGAAAAGTCATCTTGTTAGGAAATTAAACGTTTGTTAATGTCTGTTTAGGTACGTTATGATTAAGCTGATAAGCAAAAAGAGCAGATAGTACGGTTAAACTGATGCTTTTAACACAACTGCAGTTTCACTTTCTACCTCAGATGAGGACGTCTGCCATGTAGACATATGCAGGGCAAGTCCTCCGACGTTGACATTTAAATGCAAACGTACATAATATACATTATAATTGGCAGTTTACTTACTTGATACACAAGTGAAACTCTGTCAAAACTTTGTACATGTTCTGAATTACGAACTTCCACTTTCTGATAGGTTCCAGGTATTAAATCCATCTTCATTTCCGCATCTTTAGCTCGGGCAGGATCAGATTTCACAACCACACGTCCTTTGCATTTGTCCATAAAATCGCTTTTTAAAAATTTGTTCCTTTGCTAAAACAGAGTTATATTAACTGCATTACTTGCACTGCAGACATCATTGTGATGCAATATAAATGTGACATGATGTGATACAATTCTCTTCCGTCTAAACTCCTCTTGCCTTACTGAAGAAGAATAACTGTACCTTTGAACCTTTTCAATAGCGTAGTGAAAATAAGCTAAGGGAATAAGTGCCCAGTGTACACATCCTACATGAAAGTACAGTACACACCCGTACAACCGTGATTCAAACACGAAGAGTCACAATTTTAATGAATCACTGTTTCAAAAGGAATGTTTAACTAGCGGCCATTGCATGTTGCGACTGAGTGAATCTTGAATTGGAACCAGCTTAAAATTGTTTTAACACAAGCTGTATGCCTATGAAACCTTTTGGAACACTTACCTCTACATAAGAGTCGAAACTCTGCATGATGCTATTAAGCAAGCTGGTGATTACCATCTGCTGTCTTAACCCTTTCCACACATGGCACAGTTGCATAAATAATGGCTGTAAGAAAGTTTGTCATGTCAGTGTTACTGTGTCATCTTACCAACAACAAAAATATTTGGCTCCAACAATCGCACAATATCTTTTTTTTATCTCTAGAATACCTACCCAATTAAATTTAGAATTTATACTAGCGCGAAAAAGCAAAATTCCTCTTCGCACAGTAAGTAGCTTAGACGTCACAGAGTTGCTCATGTGGTGGTGACCACCACCTGCTTTGTTAAAACCTAGTTAAGTAGAAAACAAAGCGGGGAGGTCGAGTGGGTAATTGGATAGGTACTCTAGGACTAAAAACAAATTTTCCATTCATCTGGGGAATAGAAAATAATTGGAAGATCAGAAACGCGGATATAGGTCAGTGGTCAGTCGCAGCGTGGTGGGAAAGGTTGGTTAGAGAACAAAAGCTCTTCCCTCTCTTTGTCTCTGAGCAAAGGCTGAACAGTGTACATGGGCTCGTCCGTATCTTTTCCTCTCAGCGAAGTTTCCACCAAGCGCAACGGGTTTGCTGTATCTCTCTCTCTGCACGAAGGCTCATTGTGTGCGAAGGGTCTTTATCCTTGTGGTGATCGTGAGAGGATCTGAAATTATTCTAGGGCGAATGCTCCTTCTGTCGTGCAAATAAAGGCTCATTCTAATGATAATCTTCGGAAGTAGACTTATGTCTGGTGTCATGGTGAAGTGAAGATGACGAGGATGCCTGGTGGATCCTTCAGTGCCACCATCCGAGTGAAATCTCATACAGTGAAAACAAAACGGTTGAGACTGGTTAATCCATGGCGAAGATGTACCATGTGAAGCAGTATGCTGCAAAGGTTGGGGCTTCTTCTTGCTTCTGTCTTTGGGTGAAGATGGAGGATGAAGTGGCGGGAGCGAAGGCTTATCCGGTTGAACATGTTTCTCCTACGAGACGAAGGCATCTTTTTCTTTCGGCTGCTGCATCAATCCAGATCTGGCTCAGGGTTTGATGAAGAATACGAAGGTAATTCAGAAGATGATAAACATTCACAAGGCGGCACAATCGTTTAAGTTGCCGACTCTTGATGTACTTGAGAAACAGAATCAATGATGAGCGAAGGCTGAGCCGTAAGCGAAAGCTCGATAGGCCTAATCGCTTCCTCTTCTAATGGTGAGTCCACAGTAGGAGTAGCAGGAGGCGGGATCCTTGCAACAATATCTGCCAATAAAGATGATCTGAAAGTACTGAGTACCACCTGGAGATTTTCAAGAGTGAGAGAAGTAGATTTAGGCGTTTCTTGAAAAATGTTGGAAGGGTAAGCCGATGACGAGGTGATAGTAGCGAGTGTTGACGTTGGTTGATCTACCAAAGCGTTGAAGTCAAGACCAGCAGATAAGGCAACAACACAATGCACTGGTGCTGAAAACAATGAAGAATAAGTAGCAATCCAGGATTTTCCCAGTTCTGGAGACACTGTCGCGTTCTTATGAGCAGTAACTACAGATGTCATCGTACACGTCGAAGTTGGTATACTGTATGTCAGTTTCAATCTTGCAGGTCTGTTTTTTTGTTGAAGCAGTGTTTTATCATATTTATCCCAATTTGCTTGAATTTCGACCCACTCCTCTGACAAAATAGTTCGGACAAACATTGCACGGTTCAGTATTCGGTATCCGCATGGTCTACATCCCTGACACAACGTCACCTCTGATCCGGTTTGATAAATAGGCTTAAATTTGTCGATCTCGTCCAAAGCGGCCATAACGAAGAAATGGGGCACAACACTAGTCTTCAAGATGAGTATACCAGTATTCCGAGCTTCCAACACCACAAAAACACACAAGAAATATCTCCTTCAACACGTATCACAACTCTTAACACGGGAAAACGGGAAGCGTTAAAAATAAAACTGTGCATTACTACATCGTGATAAAAAAAAGATGGTGGTCACCACCTCGCACGTGAGGATGTGGGCCACTTGATGGCAGCATAGGCTAGTTATTGGAAGAAGAGGACGTTTGCTTTTGCCCATCAGGAATTTCAGCTCACGCTGGCGTAAATGCTCAATTTAGTTGTGAAGGAATTCTGGGATAAAAAACACAATAAATTGCTGAATGTAAAACAAGTCAAAAGAAAATGGTGTATGTGGGAAAGTGAGATAAAAAATGTATACAAGTGAAGTACAGTGAGTGGCTGGAAGTTCTTCAGACGTTTTGGTTGGATTGTTCTAACAACTTTGCAACAACAAGTAACTGTAGAAACTAATATTTGCAGTGAAGGCAAAACAACGGTTATCTCTGTGGCAGCTGAGCAATTTCTCACTGAAATGACGACTGTACGGTACTTACATAAACCTGAACAGTAGGAATAGCCACTCTAGATTGAACAGTTCCATGAAGTTCGGAAAACTGAGCCTGCAGCTTGCTATGGAGAGACGAAACTTCTCCTTGAATGCATTGCAAATCCCTCTGAAAAGTAGAAATGGCTTCAGTTAATTTCTTAGCTGCTTGAGGAACCATATTTTTTTGACTCTACAAAGCACAGAAGTAAATAACTTTTAAATGGTGATTGTGGTGGCAGTGTTAGAGCTCAACCTAGCTACATTAAGAACTGATCTGATTTACAACCAAAAAGGAAACCAAGGGCTGATCCAAGGGAGTCGCTGAGGGGCTATAAATGAAACGAGGAAAAATTACGAAAATTATCGTAAAACAGGAAAATTTTGAGAAAAAAATCTCCACCCTCGAATGAAACCCCGGCCAAATCTCTACTAATCCTACTGGTTACTTGAGTGCAACCTGTATTGCACATTTACTGATAAGAATGTCACACTTATTGCAAATACCCGAATTGTGTTGAGGAAGACCATCTCCTGTCGTCCATTTGTACCGGCAGCCCATATAGTTTCCCATCGGTCTTCGTCCAGGTCATCGCCAATTTGTTCCAAAATTGCTTTAAGCATGCAAACAAACAAAAAACTTATCAGCTCGTTGCAGTTAACTTCCAAGCATAAAACATACTATTGTTTTAAAACTGCAGATTGAATAAAAAAAAT
>JAHWFP010215585.1:902-16757 GCA_023313725.1 Lithobius niger
CTCGCCTCACCACAATTTTGGCTGCCCCTGGTGCCCCCCCCCCCTCATCAGATCAAAATAAAACGTATAAACGAAGAAAATTCTGGTTATTTATTAAGAAAACTACGTTCGTTTCGTTCAAAGCGACAGGAAGGACTTGAGGTTACATCAATAGTTACCGTGAGAGTTGAAAGATCATCTTTTTTACAGCTGGATTTTTAATTGTTCCCAAAAAATAGGATACGAAGCAGTTAAGAAGGTTCGTTTGAGAAAAAAATAAAAAGGTTTTTTTTCGAATTTATTTTTTTTTTTGGGGGGGGGACCGCTAAAGTTGAATTTTTCAGTTCGCCCCGTTCCTAAAATTGCTGCCCCACTGCCGCCTCCCCAATAAAGTGTTTCTAGCATCGTCCCTGGAAGTAAGCTTCGAAAAATAAATTATAACTTTGTTATGGCCCTCCCTCTTTTTTATTTAATTAATTTTATCAGCCTACAGGCGCGTAGGCGATTTTCTGTTTTGTGACTTTGTCAGTCTTGTACTTATCTTTTTTGGCACTTATTTTTCTTTTTTGTTAAATAACTTCAGAATGACTTTAGCTACGGACTTGGAAATACCATTCGAAAGCTCTTGAAAAAAATGGTTAAAATGGTGCATTTGAATGTCAAAATCAGCCACTTGGTGGCAAAATTATCGAAAAAATTTGGTTTTACTGATACTAGTCGATACCGATTGGTGTCGCCTTGCAAAGCCTCAAGTTTGAACTGTTTAGATTATGCCAGGGACTGCCTGCATTTGGGATTGGCCGTTCAATAATTTATTTGTGCATGTTCCAATTGTTTTGCACATTTCTTTTGGCAAGCTGGAAAATAAATGGATTGTGTACTTTATTTTTTCTTGTAGATAAATATGTTTTATAGCGGGTGTGTGATCGTTGAAGTTAGAGATTACCGCCGATCTTCGAACCCAGCGACATTTGAGTGCCACCATGTTTTATTACGACCTACAACCCAGGTATCACCCTACAGCCTAAGCATTTTGTTTGTATGTGAAAGTAAAAGAATAAAATGGTTTTACATGAAACTTGTGATAACTTGTTATCACTGTGTATTTTATTAGTTCGATAATAATTGGTGATAGATGAATGTAAGTCTTTTTGGAGTAGGTATACAGGGTGCTAAGACTGACTCCTTAGGCAAACATTTAAAATAGAAAAACGAAATCGGATAAGAAAATATACCGTTCTTGTCATGTAATCATCTCTTGTTTCATTTGAAATACAGAATCCAAATATACCTAAGCCGTCATATAGCACATCAATAACATACATTGGCTCACCTCGAGCAATCCCATTTCACTACACTGACGAGAAATGATTGTCAGTTGTTCGTTGACTTTTGAATTGCATCAGACATGATAGTGGTCTTTAGGAGAGTAACTGTTAATCCTTGATGAGTCACAGGTTGACTTTTGGATTGTCAAAAAAATACCGGCAGACTTGGAGTAGAGTGAATGTTGAGAAGTGTTGTTGGCTGTTATTGACAAAGACTTTGTAACTAAGGTTGGGCGACTTTATATATTTTTCTACTGAACGGTATTTGTTTCTGCGAATATTGGTATTGTCATTTTACTTGGAGCCATATAAAGTATCAGTTCCGCGATACTGAACTGGCTTAGAAATAAAAAGGTTTCAAAATACATCCTGGGACAATTTTTTTTTTACTTTTAAGAAAAAAAACCAGTCCAACGTGCGTTGTTCACTTATTTAACAGCATCTATATATAGGTTTGGGTGGCACTTAGCAAAATCATCATGCTTCGGTGGCACTGAGCAAAGTCATCATGCACTACAATAAAAGAGAGTGAGCGACCTACAATGTGTGTAACAATCAGAAACAAATGAAATACTGCTTCCGTAATGCTGGCTATTACAGCCGAGTTGAATAGTTTCAAGGAGCATGAGGTCGAGAAGGTTCATTCTGCCACGGTAGCAAAGACAAAGAGCGAGCGCTCGACAATGTGAACGGTTGGGCCCTGTAACAATCAGTCAAAAACGAAATGCTAGCTCTTAGAGCCGACTTGAAGACTTTCAAAAATGGTTAAGTAACAGTCACTGCAACACGATCGTTGTTGGGTTTATCGCACTTGGTGTCAGAATGGAGAAACGGGCAATTCAGAACATAACAGTGGCATCCTCCATTCAAAAATGACACTTACTTGCCTACAAAAACAAAACAGCAGGGGTTCAAAGGGAGGGGGAGTAGGGATGGGGGGATATTCAGACCACACAATGGAGGAATTCGGGGGCGGGGAGGGGAAAGGGGTTATTAGGGAAGGTGCAGGGCAGAGGGAAATCTGACCATGCAGTGGGAGAATGTGGGGAGGGTCATGGGCGAGGCCGGGGAGGGGATAGGCGGGGGCGTCGGGGCCATTTCCATTTCATGCTGCCCAGTAAAATATTTCGCTCTGGTATGCGGGAACCGGCTAGACTGGCCTATGTTACGCCGGGGGTACACCTAGTAAAATGAAATCTTTTCTGTTAGCTTGAGTTGCTGGCCTGTACTAGTCGATTGCGGGTCAGCAACGATAGTGCTGCTTCTTCTATACTCGGCAATTCTCTCCTACCCCTAAACTCATTCGACTGCTTCAATAATATGATGTGTTGAATGGTAAAAGAGAAGACTTAACATTCCCCCCCCCCCCATATTGTTCGTAATGCTGCGATTCCATTTTTAGTAGATTCCTTTTCTACCACAGCTGGGTGAGGTCCCCCATTCCGATCAAAGTTTCCATAGAACTAGTGGTAGGTTTTTCCCATTGTAGGCTACGTTACTGTGACATTTCTTTCCTCTCGTAGTATTACTGCACGACACATCAAATTACTGATGCAGTGTTAGTGCGCCCTAGTTTCTGTTTCTGTTAGATGTGCAGGAAGCTCAGGGTACAACGAAACATGGCTTGCATTCTTCTTTTGTGATAGGTGTGGTTTGTAATGGTTTTATCTTAGACACTTCTGTGCGATGTCAATTCCATCACAAGCGACTCCACCAAATGGACGGCCGAGGACAAACAGCTACTGGAAAGTCAATTGCTACTCGCAACCCAAGAACCGCTCTGTCTTAGTCCGTCCGTTTCCGTAGCTGTTATTGCTAATCGTCTGCAGTACAACCGCAATAAGTTCAACACAGTACCCATGTACAAGTGAGTTGCACTTTGCCGATTTTAAAATTTTTCTGAAGAGAAGAATGAATAGTTTACATAAAAGTCGGCGTTTAAATGGTGAATTTTGAAGGAGATAAGATTTGAAAGTTTTCTTTTTTTAACTGCATTGCAGAACCGTGAAGAAATACTCTCAAGCAGCCATCAATCGAAAACGGAAATTTGAACATTGCGCAGCACCACGGGGACTTAAGTTGCATGATTTCGTATCGAAACGAAAAGATTCGTCACGTAACCAGACAACTGTGGGTTTCCGTTTAAATAAACAAGTAAGTTAGTTGATAGTTTGCCGATGTTTCCGTTTCCATAATTTCATCAAAATTACAAAAGTGCGTCGTTCCATTTCAGCCGGTAGAAACTTGGAAAGAAACAACTGTGGATTTGACAACGCCTGAAACTATAGAAGTATGAAAGTTCACTATTTTTTTTTATGTAGCCTCATTGAAAGTAGTCGTACTGAAGTCGTCTAATTTCCATGTTACAGGTTGAAAAGTATGCTAAAGTTCTGGATCGCCCCAAGACACCTGATAATGATATTCCGGTAAATAGAAATGTTTGTATCTTCATGTTCAAGCTAAGTTACCAGAGTTGTTAATATACATAGGTAAAATAAGTGAAAGCAAAGGTACAAACTGATCCTTCAAAGGCAGAATTTGAAGGGTGACAAATGCGATGTGTAATTTGAATGGTTTTACCTGTTATAAGCAGACTGAAGTTGCTTTAGAAAACTTGTCACGATGTAGATTGCTCCCTTCTGGCATCCAGTTTACCTTGTGGTTAAGTGTGCTTGGCTCATGCGTAGTAAGTTTGTAGAGTGATGTCCGTGAATAAAGGGATAAATGGTGGATCTCATATCGCCTCCGTTGTTTCATTTGTTATGGGGAGTTTTCCCCCTAACAAAATATATAGTGACATGAAAGCTTACTAAGACTTATTCAATTTTGGAAGAGCCCATGTACCATACTTTTTTTGTTTCCTTAACGTAATCTTGAATAAAATCGATGAAAATATAATCAGTGCTGCACTGATATAGTTTTACCTCATTACAACAATACGTCTTAGAACAATAAACCTGTTATAACACTGCTATTTTTTAGACTTCCTGCAACAATTCATTCAAAAGTGCTGGTTTATAATGATAAACCATCATATAACATTCTATTTCCAAGGACCCTTGGACATCGTTAAAAGGAAGTTTCGCTGTAACACATTGAGGATCATTACAGAACATACTGTAAAACGTTTGCACTTACGTACACAATGGAGGTGAAAATGTTTCCCAATATTCCATTGCTCCATCTGGTCAACTTCTTAAGGAGGCAAAACTTCATTAAAATAATAACTTCACGGTGGGTGGTGATAACATGTTGGTTGCTGTCTGTCAACTCGGGGATAAGAACATGATGTAGATCTACGGACCTTACCGAAGGTTCGTAGCGCTACTACCTCTTGTTTTGATCATTGTAGGTTCATTAGGAAGATGTGCATGCAGACGGGGGTTTGGATACAAGTATTACTGCATTATTCTAGTTGGTTAGATATCTAGTTTTATTACGATGTGCAGCAAGTCTGCCGTTCGTATCAAAGTCTTGTACATCTGTTTGGTGTTATCGCAGACCCAGAAGCAGAACTTTCTGCAACTGTCTGGGACACCAACTGTCAGAAAGAAAATAGTCTGCAGCTAACTTGTTTTTTTTTCATATAGTTACCCACATGTTAATTGGTTTTTATTGAATAACTTTTCAGTGCTGTATCCTATCGATCTGGCTACTCCACCAATGGAAAGGTCTCGTCGAGACGTTTAAAATGGTGTATTGAAATGTCAAAATCGGTCAAAAACTGACAAAACGGCAAAAATTCGGCCAAAATTTGTCTGCAGAGGCCTTCAACTGTCCGCGACGTATCGTTGCGCGTCGCGCAGATTCTGCTACGGGGATCGCAGGCACAAATCATTGTTTATTTGCCTTTGATTTCTGTTGCATAGGAATTGGTTGAGGAGTACACCATGGAATCAGAGCTGAATCATGGAAAGATCTCTCACACACGCTTGACGATAAGGCGGCTTCCAATCGAAGAAGTGTTTGTGGGAGAACTTTACATTGACAAGGACTTTGTGGAAGGAGTAGAAAAAGGAACAGCATACAAGTACGTATTACTATTCTTACGTTTAGATTTAAACGCAATTTATTCACATTCATTTTAAATTGGCATCTGCCCCTCACAATTATGAAACAGTTTTGTTTACGAACTATTTGTAACCAAGTCCTGTCTGAAGAATGCAGTGAAAGTGTCAGTTCGTCTGTCTAACATGCCTCTGAAAGGAGAACCTTTTGAAGAGAGCATTCAAAAAGCTACCCGGGACCTGGCGCATAAGAAACAAATGTAATTCGCGATCCATACCATACCCCAACTCACAGCAGCTCTTTCCTCTTCCCCAATAATTAAAATGACGATACCACTGCAGTTTATATCTGAAGCTAAGATCTTTTGCAAGGGATAAGAATAAATGAAACGTTAATGGTGGGCGGAATAATGCTATGTCCATTACCCTTTTCATTTCAGAAGTACAGTAACGCACTCATTACAGGAGTGGAATACGGGCTTAGCTGCTATGGCATCACCACCATCCGGTCTAGGATTGCCCTTAACTTCTCCATTGTTTGGCTTCCCATAAATACAGGAGCCAAACGATGGAGCGCAAGGGAGCCTTCCACTTCGTTATAGAACACTTTTGCTGCTTCCATGACGTTCAGTGATAATAATGGGAATCATTGTCTATTGTACTTATGACTCTTCTTACTTGGCAGAGATTTTGTCCGATATTCTGAACGCTAGTGAAGGTGAAAAGTTGGAGACGCCATTTTTTTTTCTGTCCTACAAACTGTCCAATGAGTGTACTTTGAATTAAAATCAAGGAACTGAATGTCATACAAGCAAAATTTGTCGTAGTTGCAAGTATGACAGAAAGAGAAGTCAATAATATTTTTGTCTGTCAACCCTCGTGTTGACTTGTTTGTAGTACCACTGGAATGGTCTTGTGTACATACGTCAGAGACTCGATTCAATGCTGCATTTTCTAAGCCAGCCCGGCCATTCGCAAAATTATTGTGTATGAAACCAAACCTTGCACAGGATGTTGCCTGCTCCATGTTGTCTCGCTTGGAGACAAATTACAGCCTTTGAATTATGTGCATAATGAGTTGGTGCTGGAATTGTGCGATAATTAGAATCAATATTAAGAAAAAGCCAAGACGCACAAATACAAAAATAACAAGTGATATTTCGATATTAGGCTTCAGTAATATCTTTGTCAGACATTAAAAGCAACACAGAAATACAGGTTGCACCGAGCGGAAACATGGAGGTGTCAGGCAAGTTTCGGAGATGCATTTTTAAAACTAAAAATTTGTACATTTGGTCTTTGGCCAGAGCAAACACAGAAGAGTCTTACCGGACAGGTAGCACTTGTATGGCTTCTCGTCCATTTATTTGGTTCTGCGTGGCTATGATGGAGTACAGGTAATCTGGTAAATTCAGTAAATCTGAGTGATTGTGTTTGAGTTGTGGAGGACGGCTTAAGAGTTGTCTGAAGGAAGTTTTGAGGTGGGGGTGGGGGGGTGTTTCTGGAGTCTTAATGCTTGTGCAGTTTTGTACTTATTACAAGTCTGAACAGATTTACGTGAGCCATTCAGAAAGCACAACTTGACTGCGATAAAAGTAAGGTGAGTATTATGTAGTTCTGGAACCATGGAACAACATTACATGGAGAAAAATATTGTTTGACGTGGCAGTCAAGGTTTGCACTGCGAAGGAGTGAGTACCCTATAACTCCGAATGTAAGACGATTCAAATATAAGCCTAGTAGCATATTTGGGCTCGCATATTCTAAAGAAATAAATGGTTGCGAGTATAAGATTGGTGACTTTAGCAAGACTTTCGAAAGGTTTGGTATTACATTTATTAGTTTGTATGCTAGTAAATTCGCCTGATACTGGATTCGATACCGAAAATTATAACAACAGCTTCGTGTTTAGACTGCTTACAGAGGCCCTTATCAAAATATATTTAGTTTTTGCTAAATAACGCAAAAACCTTTGGGCAACTGGCATGAATTTTGTACCATTGGATACTCTCAGAAAAACTATTGAAATGGTGTATTCAAACATCTGTATCGGTCAAAATTTGACTGAGTTATGAATTTGCACGTGAGTATAAGACGATGCTCCTATTTTAATGGTATAAATTTGAAAAAAAAAATACCATCTTGTATTCAGAATTATACGGTACTCTCCAACTGCGTAACTCCTTCACTGTTGCAAATCTTGACTTCCATGTTAAGCAATATTTTTCTCCCTACAAAACTTGCCCCGTGGATCTAGAAATATGTAATACTCGCCTTACTTTTACCACAGTCAATTTAGTGCTGTCAAGATGTTTCATGTAAAGCTATTCAGGCATACCATTGCAAAACCGCACAAGTGTTAAGACTCCGGAAAATTGCAGCTATCTCAAACCTTCCTTCACACCTCTAAGCAATTCTCAACAACCCAAACCCAACCACTCAGCTTTACTGAATTTAACAGGTCACCTGTACTCATCATAGCTATGCAGACCCACAATACATGGAAGAGAAGCCATACAAGTGCTACCTGGTCGGTAAGGCTCTTCTGTGTTTGCTCATACAAAGAGCAAAAGTATATATTTTTTAGTTTTAAAAATGCATCTCCTGGACTTGCCTGACCTCCTTATTGTTTCCAACTGGTGCAACTTTTTGTGTTGATTTTATTGTCTGATGAAGATATTGCTGTAGCCTAATATTGAAATATCACATATTTAATTTTGCATTTACGTCAGGGCGTCTTGGCTTTTTTCTTACTGATGTGTAATCAGTAAGGCTGTACCGAACCGAACAAGCCGAACAGAGGGTGTTCGGTTCGGTTCGGTGTTCGATCTTTGAAACGCAAAATACCAAACCGAACATATTTTCACTTCTAATTGACGGATTTTGATGTTTGAATACACCATTTTGAAGGTTTTTTCGCCAGCTTTCTCTTGGTCCAAACCAACAGTTCAGGAGTTACGGTTCAGAAGTTACAAGGGAAAAAAAATGTGAAAGTAGTGGAGATTTTTTTATGTTTAAACAGAGTTTCAACATCTATGGACTTAAAAGTCCATGTGAAAATACCTACATTTGTTAAGAAACTTGTGCTTTGATGAATCTTTGTGAAGTGAGTTCTTTTACATTTTAGTTTAAAATAGATTGGCTTGGTACATTTTTATTCGGTTCGGAAGTGTTCGGTGCTCGGCTTATTTAAGGTTTGTTCGGTTTGGTTCGGTTCGGCTGACAAATTATCGTTCGGTACAGCCTTAGTAATCATAATCAGTTACAGTATTAAATGGAGCAAAATGTAAAATGTTAACGTATCACAAATGGACAAAGACAGTTGTACTGACAGAGAGAGACAAAGCTGCAGGCGAACTGATTCACATACTCTACAAGTGGACACAAAATTGCTTTCAGTCGAGTATTCAGTCTATTTTACTCCTTGCTCGACAAAAGTTGCTCCTCTTATCACGATTTTTCAATAAGGCAACCCTAAAAATGTGTTGCATCAATCCGTTTTAAGTATATTGTGGTTTACAACACCCACATAAGCATAAATTTGTAGTTTGTAGAAAGCTGCAAATTTGATTGCATAATGTGGTTTTTAAAAACCTACAGAACTATGCTGCTGACAGCGTGCGTAATAAAATATAATTGCTCGTAAAAAGAGGGGGGGGGGGAGGACCAAGATTAATGCAATCTTCTTGTGGGCCTGGTTGATGAAATTGTTGTGCAATTGGTTTTGAATTTTGTGGGCATGTCAATTTTGCCAATTTAATTTGGAATTTGTAAATCTGCTGAACGAACGTTCATAACGTGAATTTTTTAATAAATTTGTATAGATATGGCTGCAATTGACAAAATGATCTTTTTTTTTTCAGGTTTAGTTTTGGAACTCGTGACTTGGTCGATAGGTGAGACTTTTGGTCTTGACGGTCCTTATTATAAATTCGAATAACTAGAAAACAAGTTTTGTAAACACTCGTTACGGCATAAATATAGATACATCAAGCAATTTACTGAAATAGTCACTGAAGAGGGCCGGAAATCGGTGAAGATTACTCATTTGGTTCCTGGTCAAGAACCTCAAGTTACTAACACTCACGGCTCACATGAAGTTCTTCCTACTATGGCACCAACTATGCCACAGACAGTAAGTGATTCTAAAAACATATACATGTTAAGTGTTAACTAAGGACATGTAATTTCTGCGATTTAAATGAGTTATAAAAATTATTCTTGAAGTCGTTGGTAAACAATCACTACCTGAAGCAAAAACACCCATTTAATTGTCGTAAAACTCAGTAAATATCGCAAAATGCCACACATTTGCAAAAATAGCACAAAATTTACCCCAAAACGGCTTTCTTTTTCATGAAATAAATTTAAAGAAAACAAAGCCAGTACAATTGACAACTAGCTACTGGAACGAAATTCCGGTAGCAGTTATCACCAAAACAATACTTGCGTGAATCCGCACCAAACAATGCTGCATGTAGGAAATAGAGCAGTTCTGTAGCTGAACGCGGTTACCGAGACGATGAGGCCAAAAACATAGTCAGTGGGATTATAATACTTTTAAGAGCTCTATTCTTCCTGCATTTCCCTCTGCCCTCATTTTTTTGCATAATGTGGAATGTGTACTACTTTGGCCTAAAGAAAGAAAAATGACTAGTTTCTTTTTAAAAAGCCAAACTTTAAGCTCTGTTTGACCTCCAGAACTGACTAACTCTCAACCAGGAATACTGTCGCCTTGGATACCCCCCCACCGTCCTCACTTTCTCCCAGTGTAACGGCAATACGTTAACACACTATCCTTCCAGCCTTTCCCTCTTCCTTTTTTGTTGCGTAATGAGGAAAATGTTCTACAAATTGGGCTTAAAGAAAAAAAAATGATAAGTTTCCTTAAAAAAAAAAAAAACAGGGAGTGTAGGTTTCTGTGATTCCACGACTAAGTCTCGCAGATTTTCAAAACTTTCGCAGAAGTTGCAGATTTGGAAAAACAGTCGGTATCCATAGCCGAAATGTTTTAGTTTGTCATCTACTCTCACTGTTCCCCGCAACATGCACAGCAAAATCAAGCAAAAGAGACACATTTAAGCACAGAATTTACGTTATTTATTGCAGAAAATAAGAATATTACTGACTCGGGAAAATTTGCAGAAAATGAGTATCATGTCTGCGGAATTGCTCGTTTGCCACAATAGAAACTTAGACTCCCTGAAAACGTCAATTTATAAGCTCTGTAATTGTAATTGAACATCAGCTATTTATGGTGTCATATTCATGTACATCTATTTGAAATTGTTTTAGCTAAAATTTGAATAACAACTAGGCAAATTCTGTGGGGCTGCAGGTGCATCCGTCATCTTTCTTGGCACGCACCAGGCATCGTCAAATGCTTGCAAGTACTTGTAGCGGTAAAAACAAATCTCTTCGAATTCCAAAAGAACTCTCCGTACCAAATCATTCAGAGTTGGGAGTGTCAGATCAGAGAAGACACCACGCACATGGGTTTACAACACCCATGAAAATGCACGGATTTGATTCGCATCCCTCCCAAATGCTTTCAGATAACCATAACGTAATAAATGACTTTCCGCGAATTAATGCTTTCAATAGCCATAGTGTAATGAGCGACTCTCTACAAATTGATGCGTTCAGTTTGCAATTTTAAGCCGTGGCGAATTCAAATCCAAAAAAGATGGGAGTAACGATGGGGACGTAGTAAACAAAAAACTAACTACTAGAAGATAACCTGAAGAAGACAAACGCAAGTGACTTTGTATAGTTTTTAAGGCTGTACAGATGCAGATACTGTATCGGTGAATCTGCAGATATTCAATGTGTCGGAATCGGATCGGAATCAGTATTTCTTAGAGATTTCTTTGCAGATACCACACTTCACTCTTGTTGATGTAGAGTTTCATGTTTCCTGCCTGCTGTCTGCCACAGTTCTGGAAATTGAAGTGCAACACAAAGTTTCATCCTGAATAAAATCATTATCTGCATTGAGAACTTTGTGTTCCCTGCTTTCCGACGGTCACGATTCCAAAAATAACAGTGCAACACGAAGTCTCGTCTTGAATTAAATCAGTATTGGCATCGGTATCGGTTTAACAGATATCATGCGGTATCGGATCGGTATCTGTATCGGATCGGTAGAAGTGGTATCGGTACAGCCTTAGTAGTTTTGGTTGTACAACTTGATGTATACGAGGTGTTTTGAATACGGTATATACCATACTTTCTCCAATGTACGGTAATAGTTCAAGAAATATTCTGAGCTTATTATTAAAAAAAAATGTATTTACAGTATTACTATAAATCAACTTGAAAAGTATTCAATCCTTTAAACACTCTTGGTCTACATTACGACAATCACCAGTTATAGAAAAGAAAACTTGCGTAGAATCTATGCCGATTTTCAGACATGCAATGTGTGTTGATTGTTGTTTCCTCCATCGATTTTTTTTGGCTTCCTCTCTTACTTATTACATGCAGTTTTTTTGCTCGTGTTATATGACACAGTTAACGCATAAGACATTTATCGGATAATTATTTTATAAAAACTGCATCTTTTTACAAATTACCACATAATGGTCTGGTATTAAATTCCTTTTTTGTAGACATAATGTGGCAATATGATGTGCTGGTCATAGTTTTCTTTCACTACATTGATCTTCATTTATAATTCACGGTGATATTTTACAGACTGCTTCGTCACCTGGCGCAGCGTCAAAGCCAGTTGGTAGTCGAACTCCAGCAACCAGCGGAAGCACAAGCATGATGAGTCCGCCTCCAAAAACACCTAGTACGTTACCATTATTTTGTTTATGTATGCTTCTACAGGTTGGATCTGCTTATCCTATTTTCTACGGTGGCACGATTATCGATAATATCACGATAAAAATCCTTGATTTACCAGCCCCCAGCCGTTATCCACCAAGGTGTCGGTCCCTAGCACCACGAAAAAAACATTTACCGGTCCGCCACTTAAGAAAGTTTGAGAACCGCTGTGCTAGGAGATCTCCCATATTCTTAAGGACATGCAATTTTCGCAATATTTTGCAAAATTTGGCAATATTTTAAGTAAAAGAGCTTTAAAAATATTTTCAAAGTGGTAGGTAAACAATCACTAACTTAAACCAAAATTTTTTCAAAATTCAGTAAATGCTGCAAAAGTCATGGACGTCCCAAAAACTTGTAATATCGTTCGCATATTGGCTTAATTCAAATATGAAACCAAAATTGTTAGCTTACTTTAATGCTAAACAAGACAGCATAATTGACGATTAGGCAGCAGCAAACAATTCCAGGAGCAGTTATGGTTATCACCAATACAAAGTTCAGAAGCAGAAGTGTTGCATCAATGAACTTGTTACAAACTCAATTAGAGTTAGCAGTCCATCACCATCAACGGTGTCTGAGGTGGGTATTTGTTAAAAGGTTTGGCAGTATTCATGTTGTACACCTACTTTCGTGCTGTGTCGGTGTTTGTTGTTGTCATAAATTGTGTTATCATATGAGACGAATGGATCTCGATGTCTAATTCAACCGCCAAATTGATCATCACATAATTATGCTGAAATACACAAAAATGAACTTTCATTGCAACAAAGCATACTGCAAAATTGGGCCTAGCATCACGGAAATTGCATGCACTTGCATATTCTTAATTTTTGGTGTCGTACACCGTCATTCTGTCTTTCAATGTGATTTATAATACTACATAATTTTCAGTGTTGCATGTGATAACAAAGTGATGTTTCAGGTCCTGGCTGTGCCTCTACTCAGGCTATCAGCCGTGGCTCATCTCGACAGGTTTCTCATGGGGCAACAAATCGGCCAGCAAGTGTCTCGCCTGGTCCAGCCAGCGTTACTTCACCAGGTAAACAAAGCATTTCTCTTTTAATTTCAGGAATGTATTTTCTAAAGTCATGCTTTCACGAAGACTTAAAGCCATTAAAAATAAATGTAATGGCTGCATATATGGATGCACTGTTGTATAAAATGCCGAGGCCCAAACTCTGATTCCTGTATGTAGTGGTCCCATGTTTAAGAAAAAAGGAAAACTTAAGTTACATTCTTCATAGGAATTATACAAAAAAAAATTATGAGGGACTCACAAACAAACCCAGAAATTTCTGTAATCTAAAATTTAGTTTCCAAATACCAGCGCATCTGTCAGTAAGTCATACACATATGTATTGACGATATATTAACATGTGCTGCCTAACCACGCAGCAAAAACAGTCGATACCCCCATGGACAATGCCTCTCTAGTTGCGTACTTGTCTGACATACAGCCACATGTCCATCGGCAGGGCTGCACTATTTCAGCTGTTGTATTTTTGAATTTTAATGTTGTCGTGGTGTTGCTGTTGTTATTATAAGTAGATCGTTTGCCGAGTTTTACCAGACAGGGAACAAGGTTTAAGCAGGAATGTGTTTACTAGCGCTGCGACCAAATTGTGATGAAACGTTGAATCACATGATCAAGTTAACCAACAACGTGCCCCAACACTAAAAGAACCAGACGCACCACACTACACACCTACGACGTACATGCCGGACTAGTACGCAACTACTACATACAAAAAAGGTGCGACGTAGATTTTTTATTTCATTATTAGACGAAGACGCATAATGGAACCAACATAGTGAACAGCTAAGAATTGCAAGTGAGCTGCAGTTATGACGAGAACATTCACTGTGGTGAGAACTAGAGTGGTATCTGATCACCTTCGACACTCAACTTTCGTTCTTGATTAATGAAATGGAAGGCAGGATTGAATAGGTTGCCAATATTGATACTTCCGAAATTGAACGCTTAATTTTTTTAAAGTCGAAACTATTCATTCCACTGATTCCGCTCATTTTCACCCAAAGGACACTTACCGGTGTCTTGCTAATTTTCAACAGCTGCCTGCAGGTTTCATCAGGCACTTGAATTGTGAAGTTTGTTTTGGCTACAGCTTTTCTTACTGTTATATTCTACATTCAAATTCACCTCCAATCGGTGCCTCCTGTATCTTTTTTTTTTGTATCAACTATCGTATTACACGTAATACAGTGTAATTTTCTTCAAAAATCCAATAATTGTTAAACTGAAAAATTTTTAAATAGTAATGAACCGTTAAAAGATAGCTCGGTAGATACTCAGCGATTTCCTGAGTAAAATGTCACAAACCGCAGGTCGTTATCTCGAATGGTTCCCGATTTATCAATATTTCAGCGAAAGCTGCAGATACCCCAAATATTGGCAACCTATCCAATCTCGTGCTGGTATTTGTGCAGCCTTAAAAACATTCTTGACAAGTGCTTTCGCAGTAGTTCAGTCTTGCGATGATCAAAGAATTTCAACTGTAGCTTCGCAATACGAATGCCCCTGTCTGTTCTATTAAGCATTGCCTGGTGTTCTGAAAACCAACAAAATAGAACCGAGCACTAGACTACTATGCTAAGACCCGGGTTCAGTTCCCGAACTCACGATGGCACATGAATTTTACGTCATAATTGCTGCTCACATTGTCATTCTTAGCTGTTCACAGTGTTGGATCTATTCTGTGTCTTCGTGTAATATTAATCTTTTACAGCTAATTTCTATTTCTTTCATTATTGTTGCGGACTTGGGCCTTAGGCACCAAATATTTATGCAATTGACCATTTAACTGAACTTCTGAAAAATGTTCGGCCGGCTTGTTACTCGACTGTACCAACTTTAGAAGTTTATAGTGTTCGGTAAATAATGTGGGAACAATTAAGCTACTAACCTAAGATTAGTGTGGGCTGATTTCGCGCTGCAAAATACATTTTTTTTAGTTTCACTTTCATTTCCTCTTCTAATTGATCATTGTTGCTTACTGTAAGAATAGTCGTTTTGGCATCACACAGCTATGTGTTGAGCTTCTATTGTTATGTTGTCAGGAAGCTAAAGACTGTCTTTGATGTTTTTAGCTTTCAAGCGCGGTTGCTTTTTGTATTGAACTTATAATGTTGTCGGGGGTTGCATAGTAGTACAATAACAATCATGAACTCAGTTACAACATATTTTATAGAACTTTTACATCCAAAGTAATTTTGTAGGAACACTTAATGTACTTCAGAAAATTGACGTGTGTAAGACTTCATCTGTAGATAATAAACTAGAAGTATGTCATTTTCTAAAGATCCAATTCCTTTTGCCTCAAGATTCTTACTGTAAAAATATGTTGTAATTTTTTTTACAATCGATCAGCACGATCTTGAATGGTGAAAACAGAGTTACATTCATTTTAAATGTAGCCTTGCGTACTTCCGTCAATATTGGTAGCAAAAAATCTTCACAGTTCTACAGTTAGCACACATCCGAAGCGTAATTGACTTAATTTTTACACGGTGTAGTAGGTTAAAACGGTAGTTTTACCCATACATTTTCGCGGATCCAGCAATCCATACCCTCAGACGGTCTTCATAACTTAGGAACCACGTCACATCGAATTGGCTGTTAAAATATTTTTCTCCCTCCCGTAGAACTGTTAACAGTGGCGCCACCAGTTTAAGTAAGTGTATGGGAG